>JAXIVJ010009931.1:17500-49166 GCA_036785665.1 Chirona hameri
ATTGTACTCCTGCTCTTGGATAAGTCGTCCAACGTTAAAATACCAACACGATGCATACTTTTATGAACAAGGACTTCCCGACATTGTAATGGTGTTGTTGTTAGTGCTTCCTTTCGTGCTCTCCTCAATTTTACTCCGCTGGACAATGCCTCTATTTTCCGATGACAAGCACCAAGCAGACCTTTCGAAAACTGCAACGTCCTAAAAGCATTCATCTACTTTCGACGAAGTGGTGTTCCTAGTAATTTCTTTGCGCTATTGGACGCCTCACAATTTGTTGCACCTCGAGTCTGCATATTAGGAAGCAAAAACTTCGTAATCCGTCCCATCCAACGCGGTGAAGGACATCACTCGGTCGACAGCATGTAAGCCCCACGTCGTTCAACATGCACGTCCTTACGTCCTGCGACGAATTTCATGATTTTTGTCTACATTTCAAGGAGTTTTTTTTTCCTGGGGAATTCCGGTACATGAAGAAACAAACATGCGATCTGGGACGGTGTAATTATGTCCCTGGTTGTGGTTTGTTCGCCACTCATGAGGCTGCAGTGTCGTTTGTTTTCCTTCCAGTTTTGCAACTGAGGAGCTTTCGGAGCTTTGGAGCTTGGAGCCATCTGCACGGAACCCATGGCCGCGATTTCGTGGGGAAAACATCCAATGTACTGACTTGGTCAGTAGAGTCTGACTTTGTGTTCAAGCCTCGTTCCCGGGTGGATGGCTCCTGTCTGCAGCGGCAGCTGAGTGAAATGATGGCCGGGCACCACATGGTAACTGTGTGTGTGCTGTGGCATGACGGTGTTTTCTCTATACGCAGGGGACCCGCGGTACCTCGCGGGCCGCTCCGCAGGTCCGCACTGTACTGTCGGCAACGCTACGTAAGGACTCTGGTCAGCATAGGTGTGGAGGTATATCTCTTTGGGGGTGCCGGAGCACCTCATGCTTTGAGCACCCCAATAGTATCACGCTATAGCGTCTTTGAAATAAGCAGAAATGAATATTTGAAATAAGCTTGTTGAGCCCTATTTATTTGCTGTGTGCTTAACCCGAGCACTGCAGGGGGGTTGATTTCCGCCCTCAGGTTTTTCGCAGATAGCGAAAAACGGCGACGCGCAGCGCCGCTGGGTTTTGGCACACCTGTTAGGACATCAATTGCGCACACTTTGAAAAAAAATAACATCGGGTCATCTCAGGTCAGGTCACCAGACCGGGTCAAGTGACCCCACCTCCAAAAATGTTTGCAGTTGTGCCAAAGCCAGAGTTTTTCACCGATCAGTTTGAAACTTACAAGATGTCATGAGGGCAAAATTACTTACAATTCTTGTATCTCGAAATTTTGATATCGGTGACCTAAGGTCAGGTCAATTTCACGCAACGCCACTCCAACTCTACTCATACAAGGCCATAGTGTACACATTCACACATTTTCAATCGCGATCAATATTGAAGTTGTTAGTGCTGCTTACATATTCTGATTCAAGGATAGACTTTTGCCGGTATGACGTCACAACTCGTTTTGGTGACGCAGTATTATTGTGACGTCATATGTTTTCATATAAATATTTTTTCTCAAATTATGACAACTTGGTACTTTTTTCGGAAAAAACGAATGTCAGAACCATAATCAGAACACTCGTTTTCATCATTCCACATACTTTTCCCAAGGTGCAGTATTCCCTTTAAACTTGTATGTTTGCTTCTGCACAATGCTGTGATATTTGTTCATCGAGGACTGATATGAACTCTGCCCGACCTCCGTTGTGTCTGTTTTGCTCTGTTTGCGAGAACCTCTTCAAAATGGTGGTGCATAATTACGGTTTGTTCTCTCGTACAAGTTACAATAATAGTCAGCAGAGTGAAGACGCGCGTGCGACTCAAACGTCTTTTCCAGTTCAACCAGTTTCGGTCAACTTGTCATTAAACGACTCGTCATAAAATACAAAAATGACTAGAAATTTTCTAGTCCACGGCTAGGTTGTTCGCTTGTGATCATTGCCCGAGTGCTCAACCATTTTGCCCGAGCCCCTAACCATTCAAGTATTGCCAGCAAAACGCCCGTATTGAGTCGGGAACCGAGAGGGCGGTTCCTACTTAGGTGTTCTTCCCCAATATGAAAATACAGGGACCCGCAGTTGCTACATCTTCAGCAATACGCGGGAAGGTTCTTTCCAATACCAGCCTCTGATTGGTCGTGAAGAAAAAAAACACGAGGACATTTTTTCCAAAAGGTTTTCATAAATAACTTTGCATTGGTTGGACATATAGCAGTAAGTTTAACACCATCATGTTTGTCTCATAAAAGCGCTTCGAAACAACATATTAATGATGACCTGGTTAGGCCAACTTCAAAATTTGACCTCTGGTCAAGGTCAATTGGTGACCCAGGTAAGTCATGTTGCATATGGGGCGACGCGACTCGACGAGACAAACACAGTGGTGTCATTTGCACGTCTCTATCTTCATTATATCAATAGTTATTGACAAAAAGATGCTGGTGACGTGAGATGACCTCAGCCGACCTTGCAGAGGTCACTGAGCAACAATTGTACCTGGGTCATCAATAATGAGCTAAAATAACATGATTCTGAAATATGTGGCCTGATCCAATGCATATTCTCTGAAAAGGAAGCATTTGTATATTTCCAAAATTGACTTATAATTGGGAGGTCACGAAATCGACCTGACCTTAGGTCACCGATACAACCAAAATGAATACACGAATTGTAGGTACTTATGACCTTATGAAATCCTGCAAGTTTCAAATTTATCGGACACTCACTGTGGCTTCGGCACGACCAGAAACATTTTTGGAGGTAAGGTCACTTGACGTAACCTGGTGACCTGACTTGAGACGACCTTAAGTTAAAGCTTTCACGCAATGTGAGTAATGGATGCACACATAGCCGTGCCAAATTTGCTAATAGGGGGGGGGGGGAGGAATGCTAAATGCTGGCGGGGGACCCCGAGGTGCCGAGGCAGACAGAATGCCCTCAGTCGGCCTGAAGGGGCCCTCTGTAGGCCTGAGGGGTCCTCGGAAGGCCTGCAACTTCAAAATGGGTTTGTCTGACGTTCTTTTGCGACCATTTAGAGGCCCATCAAAATATAGTGGCCTACATCCGAGGAGATCTGGTAGGGGCGTCACTTTGACCACCCCGAGGTTTCTCGAGAATAGCGAGGAAACAGCGGCGCGCAGCAAATTTGGTACGGCTATGTGTGCATCAATTACCCACATTGTGTGAAAGTTTTAACTTAAGGTCGTCGCAAGTCAGGTCACCAGGTCACGGCAATTGACCTTACCTCCAAACATGTTTGTGGTCGTGCCAAAGCCACAGTGTTTGTCCGATAAATTTGAAACTTGCAGGATTTCATAAGGTCATAAGTAGGTACCTACAATTCGTATACTCGTGTGTTTTTTTTTGTTGTTGTATCGGTGACCTAAGTTCAGATCAATTTCGTGACCTCCCCATTTAAGTCAATTTGGGAAAATATACACATGCTTCATTTTCAAAGAATATGCATTGGATCAGGCCAATTCTTTCAGAATCGTGTTATTTTAGCTCGTTATTGATGACCCAGGTGCAATTGCTGCTCAGTGACCTCTGCAAGGTCGGCTGAGGTCATCTCAGCTCACCAGCACCCTTTTGCCAATAACACTTGACATAATAAAGATAGAGACGTGCAAATGACATCGAATCGTCGTCGTGTCGCGTCGCCCCATATGCAACATGACCTACCTGGGTCATCAAATGACCTTGACCTGATGTCAAACTTTGAAGTTGACCTAACCAGGTTACCATTAATATGTTCCTTCGAAGAACGAGACAAACACGATGGTGTTAAAATTACTGCTATATGTTTAACCAATGTAAAGTTATTTATGAAAAACGTTTTGGAAAAAATGTCCTCGTGACATTTGGTGACCTCTGGGGCCTAAACTATTGACCTGAGCTTTAATTTGAATACTACTATGGCGATTTGAATTGTCATGAGCTTTCGATTGTTTTTTTTTCTTCTCGTTTATTACTAGCTCTCATGGTTCCCGAGATATTTGGAGGTTTCTAGAACAAAGTCCTTCACTTGGAAAATGTGAGCTTTGATGACCTCTGGTGACCTCAATATTGACCTGAGCCAAATAACACCTGAAGTAACTTCGAATGACCTTTCAGAGAGCTTTCGAACAATGTTTTCTGAATCTTTCTAGCCTTTTTGGTTTTCGAGTTAGATGGGGTGATCCGAATGGGAGTTTGCACGCCGGCTAGCAAAAGTCATGTACCATTGACGTCACGACCATCGACCAATCATAGGCCATGAGACCCTGTTTTTGGCTGGAATGGCCTACCTTGTTATATAGCCTTGATAATGCATTCAAACTGCATTACTCAGAGCTTCAAATTGATATTTGACGCATTGGCTCACCTTATCCATTGGCTGCTTTTAAACCAAAAATCGTTTTTAGCGCTTTACAGTGGTAAAAACGGATTTTTGCTTAACCCTATTACTGTCGGGCTAAGCAAAATACGAATCTATCGTGGGGAGGGGGTGTGGGTCTATTCGCCCCCCCTTCGTATCTCGGAAACCGCTAGACAGATTCTCTCTGGGAAAGCGGCATAAGATTCCTTGGAGCATGAACTACATTCCTATATTCATAAATAAACAAAATTTTGGCATGGGAGGATACAGGTAGCACAAAAATGGGGAAAACATGCATTTTTATATTATTTGCCCTGGGACGTTGTTTCAACGCAATATTTTCATGTTGTTGGATTTCGCCATCTAATTGTATGCTCTAACATATACTTCTTTTTAACATTTGTGGAAATGAACCAAACGACGTCCTCAGGCAATTCTAAAAGGGGGTATCTATAGATGTCACTATAATATTTTCACTGCTTTGATTTCTGTTTTAGATGCTTATTACGAGCGAGCGCGAAGCGCTCGCTCGTCTTTCCGTAGTATATGGGAAAAATCTGAATATGAGTGGCCTGACCCGGCCCGGCCCGTGGCGACGCTTTTGACAAGCTAATATATCTGCAACCGCACGTCCGATTGCCAAGCGGGCTTCTTTGCTGAGCAGCCCCATCCAACCTACCCCGTTTGAGACCAGTGTTGACTCCAGAGGTGAAAAAAAAAATATTCCGACGCTCCAACGCACGTCGGTGTCAGTTGATTGTGTACCGCCGTACCGTGAGTAAGCAAAACGCTGCTGAAGATAACTACGCATCTCAAACTAAAGATATGAAGGGCGCAAAAACATACCAGGATCTGTCCTCTTCCATTTGGATCAGCATTATAATATCAGCGTAAAACATCATGCATACACTGTCAAAAATAGTGTGTTTTGATTTAGTGGCAGCGTTCCTCAAGCCAAGATTTACAGCTGAAAAAACACGGCGACATCGCGGCTGCCCCATGACTAGCCTCATCCGCGTCGCTGTCATGTCGGTGAGTCAGGTGAGACAGCGACAATTTACAGCAAGGCCCTATAACCAGGTAAAGACACGAGCCATTTGACCTTGAACTCGGCGGACCGCCGGATGACGTCACTGGCGGGGCCCGGCTCCTTCGTCGGCGCCGCGTTCAAGCGCATGGCTGTAACTCTAAGGATACCAATTTCTCGGAATTTAACATTTTACCGAATGCCATATAACCATAAGTTGATGAAGTGAGCTAGAAAGGTTATTTGGTATATCAATCAACGCGTCTTGCCGAAACAAACATAATCACACTGTTTTGAACTCTGTTGAACTCTACAGATAAGGCTCAATTAGATAAATAAGGCTCTGGGATCAATTAGATAGGAAATTATGATCAGAAAGGCGCATATGTGTTTCCCCTATAGCTCAGTTGGGAGAGCGCTAGGCTTCTGACCTCACCCGGTAATGGCAGCCCGGGTTCGAGTCGCTTCGGCGCTCGCTATTTGTCCCTGACTGGGATAGCCTGCGGCCGGTGGCAGCGGTCGCACTCAAGGTCAGGTGACGTCCGAGGGCAGGGCGGACCGTGTCCAGGTATGTCGGGCACGTACAACTTTCGCTTCTAAATTCTGCCGGACGCCAGGAATTGCTTGATCTTGTGGGGTCAGGGCCTGCGCAACAAGCTATGCTTAGCGCGGGGCCTGACCTCGGAAATCCATCCATTCAAAAACATTCGGACTAAATTTATAAAAAAATGACTTAAAATCATGGTACACATATTACAATTTAAGCGAAATCGAAGGATACCGATTTTTCGGAATTTAACATTTTACCGAATGCCATATAACCATAAGTAGATGAAGTGAGCTAGAAAGATTATTTGGTATATCAATCAACGCGTCTTGCCGAAACAAACATAATCACGCTATTTTGAACTGTGTTGCTCAAATAGATAATAAATTATGATCAGATAGGTGCATAAGACTTAAAATCATGGTACACCTGATGGCAATTTTCTTCCAAAATTACTGTCGGCCCATTCCAAATTGTGCATGGTGCATGGCTAACGCCCAAAGCAAGCACATATTACAATTTAAGCAAAATCGAAAGGCACTGATCTTTTGGAATTTAACATTTTACCGTATGCGATATCACCGTGAGGACACCTGATGGCAATTTTCTTCCAAAATTACTGGTGGCCCATTCCAAATTTGTCATGGTGCTTAGCTAACGCCCAGAGCAAGAACATATTACAATTTAAGCAAAATCGAATGGTACGGATTTTTCTGAATTTAACATTTTACCGAATGCCATATAACCAAGAGTACACCTGATGTCAATTTTCTTCCAAAAATACTGTCGGCCCATTCCAAATTTTTAAAGGTGCATGGCTAACGCACAGAGCAAGAACATATTACAATTTAAGCCAAATCGAAGGGTAACGATTTTTCGGAATGTAACATTTTACCGTATGCCATATAACCAATAACCATGAGTACACTTGAAGGTAATTTTCTACCAAAATGACTGCCGGCCCATTCCAAAAAAAATGTCATGGTGCATGGCCAACGCACAGAGGAAGAACATATTACAATTTAAGCAAAATCGAAGGGTACCGATTTTTCGGAATTTAACATTTTACCGAATGCAATATAACCATAAGTTGTTGAAGTGCGCTAGAAAGATTATTTGGTATATCAATCAACGCGTCTTGCCGAAACAAACATAATCACGCTATTTTGAACTCTATAGCTCAATTAGATAAGACATGATCAGAAAGGTGCATACGACTTAAAATCATCTTTATTGATGATTTGAAAATCATCTTTATTGATGACCTGATGATAATTTTCTTCCAAAACTACTGTCGGCCCATTCCAAATTTGTCATGGTGCATGGTTAATGCCCAGAGCAAGACCATATTACAATTTAAGCAAAATCGAATGGTACCAATGTTTCGGAATTAAACATTTTGCCGAATGCCATATATGCATGAGTACACCTGATGGTAATTTCCTTCCAAAATTACTGTCGGGCCATTCCAAATTTTCATGGTACATGGCTATCACCCAGAGCAAGAACATATTACAATTTAAGCAAAATCGAAGGGTACCGATTTTTTTTGGAATTTAACCCGGCATTGACAGCCATTGACAGGCATTGACAGCCTCAGCCGAACACCATTGACGGAGGGGGGGGGGGGGGGGGGCGTTAAACGATCTCTGGTTAATCTTCCGAACCAATAATTCCAGCGAGACGTGCAAGGCGGAATTCAATAGCTCTCAATGAGATGAATCTAAGGCATACTCAAAAATGTAAAAGTGATGTCAAATGTCAGGTCACGGTCAGGTCAAAGGTCGAAATCGACGTATTTGAGCTTATGGGCCATACTTTCCATCCAAAGCCTTCAATTACGACCATTTTTCACACAAAGTGCTGCCAAATGTATGATAAACATCCCGCATGAGCTAAAGTGAGATTGTTGGCAAAAGTCAAGGTCAAGGTCAGGTCACAAAAGGTCACTATGTGCAAAATATCTACGACAATCATGCAACACATGTTTTATGGGTTATTTTCCACGTGGAATTCGATAGTTATAGTCATTTTACCACCTGATTTCATTTACGTGAAGATAGTGTCAAGTTTAGGTCAAGTTCAGGTCACTGAACGCCAAAATTTGAAATTGCTAAATCGAAATGAAAAAGGCATGTTTCTAGATCAGTGTTGTCTCAGAAACACAGTTCTGGCATTTATTTGTCCTTATCTGATCAATAAAAGCCAAAAACGCAATTTTAAAATATGACGTCATGATTTACCCATACTTTATATGCCCTAAGTCAGTCAAAAATTATTATATCATTTTGAAAATTGGTATGGTAGTTGCCCATATGAGGATCTCTCACATATATTCCGCTTTTTTAATATCTCTGAAAAATTTATTTTGTGGGTATTCTTCCAAAAAACAGTTTTATTTTTATTTTTGGGGACCTATAACCCACATTTTCACAAATCTGAGATAACCATGTTGTAGTTCTTGCTATTTTGTATCTTTTGACGTTTTTGGATTGCATTTTTCTCAAAATATGGCATTTGTACGGTCTGTTAACGTTTAGCTGATTTTGGTGTAAAACTCGTGTGTAGTGACGTCACTAAATTCGCTATAACTCGACATTCTTCGACGAAATTGCTTTATTTTTCACAGAAGATGTCAAATCGATGTAGAAGAAGGTACCCGAAGTTTCACGTTGGTAGTGCTATTGGTTGTTGGGTTATTACGAAAATTCATCCGGGGGGCGTTAAAGGGAATAGGCCACCTTGCAAGTTGTCTTGAAATTCAACCATACCTAATAACCATACATATATACATAATCTTTACATAACCATACATAATCTTTACCTCAAAACTACGAATATGACTTTGGTTTGGACAACTGATGGATATATGTGGAGAAAGAAGTAAGTTTCTCTTTGTATTTCACGAGGAATCGTAGATAGCAGCTGGCGTTCTGGCTCCGCCTGACGCCAAGTACAGTCTCTGACAAGGGGCCGCCACGCCGCCCGGGCGGCAGAGCAGATAAGTATTTCGTTCATTTTGTTTTCTCAGGTCAATATTGAGGTCACCAGAGGTCATCAAGGGTCAGATTGTCAAGTTTTAGGACTTCGCTTCGAACACCCCCAAATACATCGGGAACTATAATAGTTAGCAGCAAACAGAAAAAAGCAATCGAAAGCCCTTGAAAAATGCAATCGACATATGTGTCTTCAGATTTGAGCTCAGGTCAATAGTTTAGGTTCCAGAGGTCATCAAATGTCAAAAATTTCTTTAAAAAAACAAAACTGTTTTTCGCAAATACCTTTTTACCTAATAAAGATAAAGCAATAGTTGTTACGCCATCGTGTTTGTCTCGTCAAGGCACTTCGAATCATATTCATGGTGCCCGGGTTAGGTCAACTGATAAATTTGACCTCAGGTCAAGGTCAAGTGGTGACCCAAGTTGGTCATGTTGCATATTGGGAGACGTGTCTCGACTAGACCAACACATTGGTACCGTTTTCTCTTCGCTATCTTCATTATGTCGATAGTTATTGACAAAACTGTGTTGGCGGTTACGAAATTGACCTGACCTTAGGTCACCGATATTAGAAATCCGAGACAAACAAATTGTTGGTATCTATGACCTTATGAAATCCTGCAAGATTGAAACCAATCGGCATAAAACTGTGGCTGTGGTACTACTGAAAACGTTTTGGAGGTGAGGTCATCACGTGACCTGGTCTGGTGACCTGACCTGAGATGACCCGAGGTCAAGAATTTTACATAATTTGGGAAGTTTATTGCTGAACAGGTGTGCAAAAAAAACGGCAGCGCTGCGCGCCGCCGTTTTTGCGCTATCCTCTAAAAACCGGAGGGGGCGGATTTCGCCCCGCCCCCTCCCTCCAGGGCCCGTGTTAAGCGCCCCCCTCCCCAGTCAATGGCGAGTTAAGCGAGTTAAGCACGTTGTTGAAGCGTCGATAGTCTGCAGTGTCAGAGGCCCTGAGGAGTGACGCAATCCACCGTGCTCCCGCGGCGCCATCGTGAACCGACCGTCATCCGACTACCCGTTCCAGACCGCCCGACGTCAGCCTGGCGGCTACGGAGAAGCGGCGGAGATATACAGCAGCGCCACCTCTGCGTCAGACTTCGACCGTAGCGCCATTTATTGTCACCTATGAGAGGGCGACAGTAGCACCATCTCTGAGCTGGGAGGACGACAGTAGCGTCACCTCTGAGCTGGGAGGGCGACAGTAGCGCCACCGCTGGGTTGGGAGGGCGACAGCAGCGCTGCCCTCGCTCATAGCAAGGAACGGACCAGACTAGATCCGATGTAGTACCTCTGTTCTGGTTGACCTTTGGTAGAGTTAATTTTGGTTTTCTTTTCACCTATGTAGCTCCACTGGAAAACAACCGACTGTTCGCAAAAATGAATTGAAAAATGAAGACGTATTCGATAGTTATTACCCCAAATATTAAATGGATTGGAGTAGGTAGGTAGTCCCAGGGGTGCAGCCAGGGGGGCTATGGGGGCTAATCCCCCCCCCCCGTCGCGGCTCAGAGGGGCCCATCTTGGGTCTGAAAGCGGCCCATCGTGGACTCAGAAAGGGCCCATTTCAGGCCTGATAAAACCCAATTTAGCTTCAGAAAGCGAGCATCTCAGGTCCACGAAAGGCCCATCTCAGCTGTCAGGCCTGGGAAGGGCCCATCTTAACCCTCGCCCTACGGGGAGGCCTGACAGGCCCCCTGAGTTTTTTCTTGAATGACTTTTGACACATAGGGTGCACCTTAATGACATTTTTGGTAGCTGAGTTTACAACAATTATACGTAGGCTGTACAAATTTAATTGAAATTGGTCAAGGAGTTTGGGAGATAATAATGTTTTGATGACGTCATGTTGGTAAAAAAATGAGAAATATTGGGGAAATAGTAGAACACAGAGTTTTAAAGCAAATTGCAAACGCAATTCATCAAAGATGCAAAATGTCATTCTCTTTAAAATGGCAATCTTTGATTTTCAAAATTTTGGGTTTTTGACCCCTAAAATTCAAAAAACTTTTTCAAAGATATAAGAAACACCGGAATATATGTGAGAGAACTGAGTATGGGCAATATCCATACCAAATTTCAAAGCAATATTTTCATTTTTGACTGAGAGATGGCTTCCTAAGTGTAAGAAACTGATGACGTCATTTTTTAAATAACTTCTTTGACATTTTTGGACAAGATACGAACAAATAGTTACCTTTTTTGTATTTCTGAGCCAAAACTGGTCTAGGAACATGCCTTTTGATTTACATTTATCAATGTCTAATTTTGAGGTTTTCTGAAGAGCAAAATCGCGGTTCTGGACGTAGTAAATCCGAGGTCATTCACTTGACCTGGAAGGTCACCCGTTGACCTGAAACCTAAAAATCGCATAGTGTTAGATTCCTCTCATGACAGGCAACATGCTGGTTCTTACCGCATTTTTCTAAGTTGCTTGGTTTGGAAGTTAACAGGGGGGGGGGGGGCTGTCAGCCCCCCCCCCCTCCCGCAGGGCGAAGGTGAAAAAACTCCCGTAGGGCGAGGGTTAAGTCCGGAGAGGGTCCATCTTGGGCTGAGAAAGGGCCCACCTCATGTCTGGAAAGGTCCCATCTTAGTCTCTGAATGGGCCCATCTTAGGCTCAGAATGGGCCCATCTCAAATTTTGAAAGGGACCATCGTGAACTCAGAAAAGACCCATCTCAGGTCTGGAAAGAGCCCATTTTAGGCTCTGAATGGGCTCAGCTTAGGCTCAGAATGGGCCCATCTTAGCAGGCTGGCTGCTGATTCAACTTTTTTTTGGAACGATTCAATCATGATTCATTTTGGAATCTGAATGATTAAACCACCGTTCGATTCACGGATAAAATTTTGAGAATTGATTCTTTCCGATTCAAAGAATCAAAACAAATATTTTAGTCGATTCACGTTTGATTCAACATTTAAATATATGCGGTGAATTTATGTCAAATCAATACAAATGGAAACACATATATATGGTCATTAAAACATTGTTACCGAGCGGACGTGAAGCGCCCGTGAGGTTTCTCGTCAACTCACAAGACAAATTTAAATGTGACCCGGCCCGACCCGGCCCGGCCCGACCCGGCCCGACCCGGCCCGACCCGGCCCGACCCGCCCATACATACGCTTTTCGGAAGCTAATTACTTTGCAACCACTGCTCCGATTGAGATTGGGTTTCACCATTGGATAGGTCCATCAAATCAATTTTGTTTTTGATATGGTGCGTTCTGATAGAGGTGGTACCACAGCACGTGGCAGTTGACACACGCGAATGTTGAAATGAACAAAAACCTTGCAGAAATTATTCTTGATAAAAAATGGCTGTATTATTCTAAGCATTAATTTGTGCGCTGAAGCATGCAGCGCTCAGGACGTACTCCCTTATGGCGGATTTGAGAAAGGAGATCATTAACAATTTAATACAACTTAACTTTTATGTTGGCATGCATTGAGGCCTGACAATTTGTCTGGAGGACTAACATGACTGTGTTACTACCACGTGTGCTCCCTTACCGTTTCATATTTCAAACCTGTTTTAGCTTTACCAGAGCGCGCTCGTTCGGTCATCTCCCAAAAATGCGTTTTACTGGTTATAGCAATACTATTTCAGTATAAATGAATGTAGCCACTGGGACTGCATGTATTTGCACAATTTACCAGTGTACTTGAATCGTTAAGAATCGTTAAGAATCGTTAAATATTTGGATTCAATCAGCCTTGATTTGATGCGGGTTTTGATTCAATCACGATTCATGAATCACAAAATCTGGTGGTGAATCAATCATTGTTTTTATTCAAGGAATTTTGATTGAAAGATTCCAATCGATTCAATCAGTGTCGAATCAATAACCAGTCCCTATCTTAAGCTCTGAATTGGCCCATCTCAAGTTTTGAAAGGGCCCATCGTGAACTAAAAAAGGGCCCATCTCAGGTCTGGAAAGGGTCAATCTTTGGCTCAGAATGGGCCGGTCTCAGGTCAGGTTTTGAAAGGGTCCATCGTGAATTCAGAAAGTATTATCAGAAAGTATTATCGTCTCAGGTCTGAAAAGGGCCCATTTTAGGCTTTGAAGGTGAGCAGCCTGCATCTCAGGTCCGGAAAAGGCCCATCTCTGCTCTTAGGCCCGGGAAAGCCCCATCTCAGATCCGGAGAGGGCCCATCTTAGGCACAGAAAGGGCTCATCTCAGGTCTGGAAAGGGCCCATCTTAGGCTGTGAAAGGGCCCATCTTAGGCTGTCTTAACCCTATATGTGGCAGGCTCCTGACTAATCCGCTCCCCCTGCCCCTATTAGTGGCAGGGGGAGCGGATTCCCCCTCGGAGATTTGAGATCTACCCGTCCGATTTCCAAAAATCAAGCGGCGTTTGATTCCCCTCAACACAATCTATATTTCTACAAATACAAATAATAATACAAATTATAGGGGGCAACAGAAGGGGGGGGGGGGGGCGGCAAAAACTACAAATATTAGAGGTGTTTGTGATCCAACACAGCTGTCATGTTTATCAACCGATTTTAACGCAACTAATGGGGATCGATATAAATTTAATTGGGGATGGATATATGACGGAGACTTTTAAAAATGCAAAAATCATAGGCATTTTTAGAACACTACATTGGGGGTAAAATAAATCCCTTATAAAACCGTCTTTTTCTTTTCTCGATAAATTAAATGGTGCGCTATTGTGACATCGGACACAACAGTTATAAAGCATATGTGCATCCATAAGCGGTGCCAGATCAGCCAAAAAGGGGAGGCAAAATATACAAAAAATAACTTGCTGTAAACCTTCCCTTTTCAAGTCCCTGAAACCGCCTCTGTCGTGCAAAATTATTATAGTTCACTAAAATCAACTAATTTGCATTTGTTTCAATCACCGTAAACCTATGTAACTCCTTTATACTTCAGGCAGTTAGGAAGAAGCCGTGAAGTTCGCATCTCCGTATTATTGCCAAATGTCACCGAAAACAACTCTAAAAAACCGGGCCCTGGAACCGCCTCTGTTAAGGTTAGGAACTCAACATTTTGACTCCATATGTGGAATTCAATTCTAGGAAAAGTCCCAAAATTTCAAGGGTATGCTCCCAGCTGTTCGGGAGATATCTATGAAAAGCATGAGGGGGGGGGGAATCCGCCCCCCTGCCACTAATAGGGTTAAGCTCAGAATGGGCCATTGGGCCCATCTCAGGTTTGAAAGGGCCCATCGTAAATTCAGAAAGGGCCCGTCTCAGGTCTGGAGAGGGTCCATTTTAGGCTTTGAAAGTGAGCATCTCAGCTCCGGAAAAGACTAAGGGCCCATCTCAGGTCCAGAGAAGGCCCGTATAATTTGGCTCTGAAATGACAAATTTAGGTCTGGAGTGGACTGGGAAGGGCCATCTTTGAGCTGTAGAAGGACAGTTTCGGTACATTCGGCCCAGAAAGACCCCATGACTGGTTAGGGCTCTCTTCCCTTGAACTCAGACATGGCATGATCAATGATGGCTCACATGCAGACCAGAAAGGGTCCATCTCATATCTGGGAAGGGCCCATCAAAGTCGTAGAAAACCCACCCCCCTTGTCTTGAGTCTGGGAATAGTCCAATTTAGGCACGAAAAGGGCCCATCTTAGGTCTGGAAAAAGTCAATCAGAAGTCTTGAAAGGACTAATCTTTAGACCAGAAAAGGACATCATCGGCTCAGATGTCTGATGCCCCAGAAAGCTGCCCATCTGGGATCTCGTGGGGGGGGGGGAGGGGAGGGCAAAGGCCCATTTTTGCTCAAATTGGAGGGAAAATGCCCCCTGCTTCCGGGCCCCGGGCGTAGTGGGTTACATTAAAGGAAATAGTTCACCCTGAAGAAAAAAATCCCAAACACGATTTGATTAAAACAAATTAATACAATGTATTTTTATATTGTCAAAAATGGCCTTATATCGCACCGATTCAGGACAGAAGGCCTTAAATTATTATTGTTTATCAAAACTATATGCTTACTCTCTGAGTCTGAGTCCTGCCGTCACGCGAATGTAAAAAATGGTGCAGCCAATCAGATTCGAAAGTAGTCGCGTAATGATAGACTCGCATTAGAAATGTGCCAACCGGCGGCCGGCAGATTGCTTGCTAGCACCAGCTGCAAGCTGATTGGCTGATGGTATAGCCTCTGCCCGGGCTAGATCCAGCACCACATTCTTTCGCCAGCACCGCATTCCTTCGCCAAAAAATCAAATATATTCGGCTGGAGAGTCTTTTCAGTCAAGAAAACTTGCAGATAGGGGTTTCCCAACACGGGCTACAAAACTGCTATCTCAGTTTAAAACTAATGTTGAAGGTGAACTATTTCCTTTAACCATGCGGCGTCAGGCGTTAGCAGTGTACGGGGGACGGGGCATTGACACATATATGAATAAATACAATACAAATGAGCTGAGGCAGAACAAAAGCCTTGGTCGAATGAATCCTGGATCCGCTTTTATCATCATGATTCGAGATCCCATTGTTTTCCAGATTTGTGTGAGGAGTTTTGGTAATTGGTGGTATCCAGTGGTGGCGGAGGCGGGGAGGGGGCAGGAGGGACAAGTTGCCCCCCCCCCAACTCCAGCCCAATTGGATATTAATCCTTTGGCGTTGCATGAAAAGAATATTCTTCCAAAAATCAACTTTGCCCCCCCCCCCTAACTCTATGAAGAGCTTCCGCCGACCCTGATGTTGTCACCCCCTCTGCCCCTTCCCTTGCTAGACCCCACGGCATCACTAGCGGATCCAGGGGGAGGGGCAAAGCGAAAGCGGCAATGGCGTCGCCACTGCCCACAGACCAAACAAATACAATTACTAGGGACAAATCCAAGTACACATGTACTTTAACATGGGACCATATTAGGGATGGATGAAAATTACAAATTTTTGCATTACAAAAAACAAATTACAAACAAATTCATGATTTTTTTTTTGGTGTCTGGGGGGGGGGGGCATAAGCCAATGCTAGGGGCCCACTTCGGTTAGCCCCCCCCCCCCCATCGCAAAATCCTGGCTGAGCCCCTGGATAGTCCAATGGATCCAGTCGCAATCCAGTCGCAATCCAGTCCAGTCGCAAATCCATTGGATTAGGAACGGCTGGATCAGATATTTTGGTTTCGAATGGATTTGGATGGGACTGGGTTTATTTTTACAGGTTGAATATTAAACAACCAGTCAATTAAAAGGTTCATGATAGCTGATTCTTGGTGACAGTTGATTATTTTTGTGAAAGAGTATAATTTCAACGTAATAACCCCATGAAACAATTGTATTCAGATAAGCCATTTACAATTCCAAATGACCCAGAAAAGACAGGACTGGATCGGATCAGACCTACCTTGCAGAAACATCATGGATTCGCATTACATCTGGATTAAAACCGGATCTGGATTTGGATTTAATCAGACCTTTATGGATCAATCCATTTCATGCTCTGGGTCTGGATGTACATCGGTAGGCTTATCAGTTTTGTTTCGTTAGTAAAGTCCGTTTCGGCCCGCGGGCAAGCGTCAGCGTTTGCAGTTGTTGAGTCAAGCGCACAGCTATCCGAAAATATATCCATGTGGTTCAATCGAGGACGGACACCGCCGTACTGATTCAGAGATGATTCAGTGGGCAAAAGGCCCCACTATCTTCCGGTTTGGCTGCATAGGTGGATCCGGTGAAGGTGGCCTGCTGGCTAATATAGCTAAGACGTCGCCTCGCACCTAACCCGTGTTTCACGTACCACTAAGTCTTGGCAACAGGTTTATTCTCGACTGCAGTTGCGTTATGAGGTATCGGACGTATAGTACACATTTATGACAGAGAAGGGTACTGCAGGAAGTCAATTGCCACCGATTCAATCATAACACAAAACAGCGTGCCTGCCTCTCACCACTGTGCCACTGTGCCTGCCTCTCACCACTGTGCCTGCCTCTCACCACTGTGCCACTGTGCCTGCCTCTCACCACTGTGCCCCTGTGCCTGCCTCTCACCACTGTGCCCCTGTGCCTGCCTCTCACCACTGTGCCACTGTGCCTGCCTCTCACCACTGTGCCACTGTGCCTGCCTCTCACCACTGTGCCACTGTGCCTCTCACCACTGTGCCACTGTGCCTGCCTCTCACCACTGTGCCACTGTGCCTGCCTCTCACCACTGTGCCTGCCTCTCACCACTGTGCCACTGTGCCTGCCTCTCACCACTGTGCCACTGTGCCTGCCTCTCACCACTGTGCCACTGTGCCTGCCTCTCACCACTGTGCCACTGTGCCTGCCTCTCACCACTGTGCCACTGTGCCTGCCTCTCACCACTGTGCCTGCCTCTCACCACTGTGCCACTGTGCCTGCCTCTCACCACTGTGCCACTGTGCCTGCCTCTCACCACTGTGCCACTGTGCCTGCCTCTCACCACTGTGCCCCTGTGCCTGCCTCTCACCACTGTGCCACTGTGCCTGCCTCTCACCACTGTGCACCTGTGCCTGCCTCTCACCACTGTGCCTGCCTCTCACCACTGTGTCACTGTGCCTGCCTCTCACCACTGTGCCACTGTGCCTCTCACCACTGTGCCACTGTGCCTGCCTCTCACCACTGTGCCACTGTGCCTGCCTCTCACCACTGTGCCCCTGTGCCTGCCTCTCACCACTGTGCCACTGTGCCTGCCTCTCACCACTGTGCCACTGTGCCTGCCTCTCACCACTGTGCCACTGTGCCTGCCTCTCACCACTGTGCCACTGTGCCTGCATCTCACCACTGTGCCACTGTGCCTGCCTCTCACCACTGTGCCCCTGTGCCTGCCTCTCACCACTGTGCCACTGTGCCTGCCTCTCACCACTGTGCCCCTGTGCCTGCCTCTCACCACTGTGCCTGCCTCTCACCACTGTGCCACTGTGCCTGCCTCTCACCACTGTGCCACTATGCCTGCCGCTCACCACTGTGCCTGCCTCTCACCACTGTGCCACTGTGCCTGCCTCTCACCACTGTGCCACTGTGCCTGCCTCTCACCACTGTGCCACTGTGCCTGCCTCTCACCACTGTGCCACTGTGCCTGCCTCTCACCACTGTGCCACTGTGCCTGCCTCTCACGTCAATAATTCACTTTCGACTATTTTTTACTACCGTACTAGGGACTACCGTACTAGAGACTACCGTACTAGAGACTACCGTACTAGGGACTACCGTACTAGGGACTACAGTACTAGGAACTACCGTACTAGGGGCTACCGTACTAGGGACTACCGTACTAGGGACTACCGTACTAGGGACTACCGTACTAGGGACTACCGTACTAGGGACTACCGTACTAGGGACTAACGTACTAGGGACTACCGTACTAAAGACTACCGTACTAGGGACTACCGTACTAGGGACTACCGTACTAGGGACTACCGTACTAGGGACTACCGTACTAGGGACTACCGTACTAGGGACTACAGTTCTAGGGACTACCGTACTAGAGACTACCGTATTAGGAACTACCGTACTAGGGGCTCCCGTACTAGGGACTACAGTACTAGGGACTACCGTACTAGGGACTACCGTACTAGGGACTACCGTACTAGGGAATACCGTACTAGGGACTACCGTACTAGGGACTACCGTACTAGGGGCTCCCGTACTAGGAACTACCGTACTAGGGACTACCGTACTAGAGACTACCGTATTAGGGACTATCGTACTAGGGACTACCGTACTAGGGACTACCATACTAGGGACTACCGTACTAGGGACTACCGTACTAGGGACTACCGTACTAGGGACTAACGTACTAGGGACTACCGTACTAGAGACTACCGTACTAGGGACTACCGTACTAGGGAATACCGTACTAGGGGCTCCCGTACTAGGGACTACCGTACTAGGGACTACCGTACTAGGGACTACCGTACTAGGGACTACCGTACTAGGGGATCCCGAACTAGGGGATCACGTACTAGGGACTACCGTACTAGGGACTACCGTACTAGGGACTCCGTACTAGGGATTACCGTACTAGGGACTACCGTACTAGGAACTACCGTACTAGGGACTACTGTACTAGAGACTACCGTACTAGGGACTACCGTACTAGGGACTACCGTACTAGGGACTACCGTACTAGGGACTACCGTACTAGGGGCTCCCGTACTAGGGACTCCCGTACTATGGACTACCGTACTAGGGACTACCGTACTAGGGACTACCGTACTAGGGACTACCGTACTAGGGGCTCCCGTACTAGGGGCTCCCGTACTAGGGGCTCCCGTACTAGGGACTACCGTACTAGGGGCTCCCGTACTAGGGACTACCGTACTAGGGACTACCGTACTAGGGACTACCGTACTAGGGACTACCGTACTATAGACTACCGTACTAGGGACTACTGTACTAGGGACTACCGTACTAGGGACTACCGTACTAGGGACTACCGTACTAGGGACTACCGTACTAGGAACTGCCGTACTAGGAACTACCGTACTAGGAACTACCGTACTAGGGACTACCGTACTAGGGACTACCGTACTAGGGACTACCGTACTAGGGACTACCGTACTAGGAACTACCGTACTAGGAGCTCCCGAACTATGAGCTCTCGTACTAGGGACTACCGTACTAGGGACTACCGTACTAGGGACTACCGTACTAGGAACTACCGTGCTAGGGACTACCGTACTAGGGACTACCGTACTAGAGACTACCGTACTAGGGACTACCGTACTAGGGACTACCGTACTAGGGACTACCGTACTAGGGACTACCGTACTAGGGACTACCGTACTAGGAACTACCGTACTAGGGACTACCGTACTAGGGACTACCGCACTAGGGACTACCGTACTAGGAACTACCGTACTAGGGACTACCGTACTAGGGACTACCGTAATAGGGACTACCGTACTAGGGACTACCGTACTAGGGACTACCGTACTAGGGACTACCGTACTAGGGACTACCGTACTAGGGACTACCGTACTAGGAACTACCGTACTAGGGACTACAGTTCTAGGGACTACCGTACTAGGAACTACCGTACTAGGAACTACCGTACTAGGGACTACCCTACTAGGGACTATCGTACTAGGGACTACCGTACTAGGGACTACCGTACTAGGGACTACCGTACTAGGGACTACCGTACTAGGGACTACCGTACTAGGAACTGCCGTACTAGGAACTACCGTACTAGGGACTACCGTACTAGGGACTACCGTACTAGGGACTACCGTACTAGGGACTACCGTACTAGGAACTACCGTACTAGGAGCTCCCGAACTATGAGCTCTCGTACTAGGGACTACCGTACTAGGGACTACCGTACTAGGGACTACCGTACTAGGAACTACCGTACTAGGGACTACCGTACTAGGGACTACCGTACTAGAGACTACCGTACTAGGGACTACCGTACTAGGGACTACCGTACTAGGGACTACCGTACTAGGGACTACCGTACTAGGAACTCCCGTGCTAGGGACTACCGTACTAGGGACTACCGTACTAGGAACTACCGTACTAGGGACTACCGTACTAGGGACTACCGTACCAGGGACTACCGCACTAGGGACTACCGTACTAGGAACTACCGTACTAGGGACTACCGTACTAGGGACTACCGTACTAGGGACTACCGTAATAGGGACTACTGTACTAGGGACTACCGTACTAGGGACTACCGTACTAGGGACTACCGTACTAGGGACTACCGTACTAGGGACTACCGTACTAGGAACTACCGTACTAGGGACTACAGTTCTAGGGACTACCGTACTAGGAACTACCGTACTAGGAACTACCGTACTAGGGACTACCGTACTAGGGACTATCGTACTAGGGACTACCGTACTAGGGACTACCGTACTAGGGACTACCGTACTAGGGACTACCGTACTAGGGACTATCGTACTAGGGACTCCCGTACTAGGGACTACCGTACTAGGGACTACCGTACTAGGAACTACCGTACTAGGGACTACCGTTCTAGGGACTACCGTACTAGGGACTACCGTACTAGGGACTACCGTACTAGGGACTACCGTACTAGGAACTACCGTACTAGGGACTACCGTACTAGGGACTACTGTACTAGAGACTACCGTACTAGGGACTACCGTACTAGGAACTACCGTACTAGGGACTACCGTACTAGGGTCTACCGTACTAGGGACTACCGTACTAGGGACTACCGTACTAGGGACTACCGTACTAGGGACTACCGTACTAGGGGCCGGGGCGGGGTACAAAGCAATTGCAATTGCAGCAATTGTTCGATCTTAAAACTGCTCAACTATTTACAAAACTAATAATAAACTACTTGCATGAAGCCACCACAGTTGTATTCAACCTTTCCATAGTATATTTGACACCTATGCACGCCCGATACTCGCACCCCGGGCAAATTAGGTCAGTGTTTGCTGCGGTCTATCGGGGCTCTGCCTGTATCCCGGCTCGGTCTGGCGAGCTATCGGGGCCCGCTGCTGCCCCGGCGATATACGGCTATCGGTGACGCCATATGCCCGTACATATCGATCGCTGCAGCCCGGCCCAGTGACCAGTGCCGGCTCTGCAGACAGACTGACGAGGACAGGGCAGGCTCTGTCGTCCAGACTGCTGAGGACGGGGCAGGCTCTGTCGGCCAGACTGACTAGGACGGGGCAGGACTCTGTCGGCCAGTGCAGCACCCCGGCACAGTGACCAGTGCCGGCTCTGCAGACAGACTGACGAGGACGGGGCAGGCTCTGTCGTCCAGATCGCTGCACCCCGGCACAGTGACCAGTGCCGGCTCTGCAGACAGACTGACGAGGACGGGGCAGGCTCTGTCGTCCAGTGCAGCAGCCGGTCCGCCCTGCACACCGCCCAGCCGGGCTCCCGTAACACACAGGCAGCCCCTGTAACGACCACCTCCCCAGCACGCGCTATCGCCAGCGCAACACACAGGCTCACATAACCCCTCTAACGCCTGTCCCTCCCCAGTCCGCGCCACATCACCCCGGTAATACCGGGTAATTAACCAGCCGACGTCACGGTTACAGCTGCCAGTTGTCACGGCGTCCGCGAGTGGCGCGGAGCCGGAGGTCATCCTAAACAAAAAAACACATTTTGCCTGGGAAATGCAAATGAGTCTGAGCGAACGTCCAGTCATGATCGGTTGTTGACGGGTGCGTCCCACGACGCTGTCGTCACGGATCGCTGACCGTGCCCGCGACGCTGTTTACTCTTTATGGAGGAAGTCTGTGGAGACAATGACTGACATCATTGGCTGTCAGTAATTTAAAGTCTGCTCTGTTTGGAGCTCGTCTCCCGGCTCAGCGCCTGTTATAAAACACTGCGGGTCGTGGCATGGTGGACAGGGTTTAACGCTGTCATCAATGCAGATTTCACTATCGAATAAGGCAATTTTAGTTGCTTTTATCGATTCATAAGTGCACAAATGTTCACTGTAATGCTATACAATGTGAAGTGCAATAAGAAATTTGCGGAATGATATCTGTAATCCATATAGCTCCAAGGCATTTTAAAAATTGCGGAACGTGACCAGTTACCTACACCTTGCATCCTTTCTATGGACGCTGGCTTATAGCCATCCGAAATTCGTAATAACGTCATATGAATCTTCCCATACATGATGAAACATTAGTTAACCTGCACCGTGCCGGTGCTCGGCGCCACCTTGGTGCATTTCGACGCCCCCACCCCCCTCGAACTCGGCTCCTATGCAACGTAGACATAACCCGAAAATACCGTTCGAATGCTCGTCAAAAATAATTTCGAAACTATTGCAGTCATTTTCCGCTCAGGTCAATTTTGAGGTCACCAGAGATTATCGAAGGTCAGATTTGCCAGTTTCAGGACTTCGCTCCAGAAACCCCCGAATATCTCCGGAATTATGATAGCTAGGAACAAACGAGAAAAAACAATCCAAAGCTCTTGCAAATTGCAATAGGTATAATGTCTTCAGATTTTAGATCGGGTCAATAGTTTTGGCTCCAGAGGTCATCAAACGTTTTTTTTTGTGTGTGCAAAACCACTTTTCGCAAATAACTTTTTATTTTAAAAAGATAAAGCAATAATTTTGACGCCATCGCGTTTGTCTCGTCAGGGTGCTTCGAATCATGTTCATGGTGAACAGGTTAGGTCAACTTATAAATTTGACCTCAAGTCAAGGTCAAGTGGTGACCCAAGTAGGTCATGATGCATATTGGGAGACGCGTCTCGACGAGACAAACACAATGTTGCCGGTTTCACTTTTCTATCATCATTCTATCGAGAGTTATTGAAGAAAAAAAATGTTGGTGACCTCGGATGACCTCAGCTCTGTAGGCTCTGTAGGACTCTGTAGGGATCACTGAACAAAAATTGCACCTGGATCATCAATAATGGCCTATGATAACATGATACAGAAGAAATTGGACTGATATCATGCATATCATCGGAAAAGGAAGCGTTTGAATATTTCCCTATTGACTTATAATGGGGAGGTCACGAAATTGACCCGAACTTAGCTCACCGATATAAAAAACCGAGACAAACGAATTGTAGGTACTTATGACCTGATGAAATCCTGTAAGTTTGATACCGAACAGTCAAAAACAAAACTATGGCTGTGGTACGACCGGAAACTTTTTGTAGGTGGGGCCACGTGATCTGGCCTGGTGACCTGACCTGAGAAGACTCGAGGTCAAACAATTTACACAATGTGAGTAATTGATGCCCAAACACCTCTGCCAAAAACGGCGGCGCTGCATGCTTCTATTTGTCCGCTATCCTCGAAAAACCTTAGGGGGCGTTTAAAGCCCCCCCCCCTTCCGGGCACGGTGCGGGTTAAAATGAAAGAAGACGTCCACAACATGCTCATCCTGTCAGGAATGCTGTCCATCTGACAGACGTTTCTGCGTGTTGGCAAAAGTTTGCACGATGTGTGGATCGTAAACACGCAGTTTACAGCTATGGTGCCACCTCATCCTGATATTATCGCACATATAACAAGACGTCGACAACTTTATGGAGTTTGTGCTTGGAGGGTGGCAGCGCAGCTGTAACATATTTTTTTTCTCCTGAATAGCGAAAATGTGTCACGTCGCGATGTTTCTACAAGAGTTATTCCAGCACCGATGACAATCCAGTGATCGATGCATGTATGCTGTATGATCGATGACAATCCAGTATACAGCCGTGGGCCGTCGTGGGGCGTCGTAACGGAAGTCTGGGCACGTTTTTTACAATTTACATCAATGACAGCCGAGTATTCCGTCTTATATGTCACAAATCATAGCCTGTTCAACCGCCTGCTGCAGCTGCTGACGCCGCTGTCAGCATCTTTGATAGCCTGTCGGCAGGTAGCTCAAGTTCATTTAACAATTTAAACAATTTAACAAATCACTATAAAAGCTTATCGTTTGGACATTTGTCACTGAGCCTCGTACCGTTGATAGTGTTTGCGTTATACACAAACGCTCCCGATGACAACAACCATTAGACATACGTACGGCTCGTCGGTGTAGCCGTGTGTATTCTGGGCGTGCTTAAGACGCGGCCACGCGCCATAGCCTGTTCGTCTCCGTCGGCATTGCCCCGAGTTGAGTCAAACAAAACGTAAGTCTGGATTGAATCACCCTCCCAGTCAGTGTGCAGTTCTTACTGGTATGCCGCCGAGCTGGCCAGCTCTAAACGCACCTGGAAGCGTCATACATCACCGTTCATAAGCCCCCGAGCTGGCCAGCTCTAAACGCACCTGGAAGCGTCATACATCACCGTTCATAAGCCGCCAAGCTGGCCAGCTCTAAACGCACCTGGAAGCGTCATACATCACCGTTCATAAGCCGCCAAGCTGGCCAGCTCTAAACGCACCTGGAAGCGTCATACATCACCGTTCATAAGCCGCCGAGCTGGCCAGCTCTAAACGCACCTGGAAGCGTCATACATCACCGTTCATAAGCCCCCGAGCTGGCCAGCTCTAAACGCACCTGGAAGCGTCATACATCACCGTTCATAAGCCGCCAAGCTGGCCAGCTCTAAACGCACCTGGAAGCGTCATACATCACCGTTCATAAGCCGCCAAGCTGGCCAGCTCTAAACGCACCTGGAAGCGTCATACATCACCGTTCATAAGCCGCCGAGCTGGCCAGCTCTAAACGCACCTGGAAGCGTCATACATCACCGTTCATAAGCCCCCGAGCTGGCCAGCTCTAAACGCACCTGGAAGCGTTATACATCACCGTTCATAAGCCGCCAAGCTGGCCAGCTCTAAACGCACCTGGAAGCGTCATACATCAACGTTCAACTGTCGATAAATATATGGAGCTTCATGTTTTGAAGCCAAAAGATAGAGGTACACAAGAGGATACCCCTATCTTGTGTCTCATATATGTCGGGTGTTTTGCAGAGTAGGCGCTTGTTCCGAAGTTTTGTTATGACCGTGAGATGTGTACAGGGGCGCAGCCAGGGGGGGGGGGGGGGGGGGCGGGGGGCAAGGGGGGCAATTCCCCCTTACGGGTCACAGGGGGCCCCGCCGAGATTGGCCCAGATACCATTTGCGTTAGCTAAATGGCTTTCAAAAAGTCACAGAGGAGCCCTCAAACTAGGCAAGGGTCACTCTGGTGCATGTCAAGGGCCCTCAGAGACACTGCAGGGCTTTCGAAGCCGGCCCAGAGGGCCTCTTGGGCATGTCCAGTGGCCCATTGAGCCCACCGATGGGCCCAAACAAAACTGTCCAGGGGCCTCTCGAGCATGTCAAGGGGCCCCAATGAGCCCACTTAAGGGCGCAAAAACATGTCCAGGGACTTTTAGAGCATGCCCTGGGGCCATTGAACCCATTCAAGGGCCCCTAAAACCGGCCCAGGGGCCTCTAGAGCATGTCCACTTGTCCAGGGGCCAATTGAGCCCACCTACGGCCTAACAAACCTGCCCAGTGGCCTCTCGAGCATGTCCATGGGCCCATTGAGTATGTTCAGGGGCCTCTCGAGCCTGGCCAGGGTCCCATTATAGTCTGGTTTGGGCCTCTTGAACCTGCCCATGGGCCATTATAGTTTTCCCAGAGGCCCATCGAGTCTGTTCAGGGGCCTCTCGAACCTGCCCAGGGGCCATTATAGCCTGCCCAGAGGCCTCTCGAGCTTGCACAGGGGCTATTGAGTCTGTTCAGGGGCCTCTCGAACCTGCCCAGGGGCCTCTTGAGCTTGCCCAGGGGCCCATTGAGTCTGTTCAAGGGCCTCTTGAACCTGCCTAGGGCCATTAGAGTCTATTCAGTGGCCTCTCGAGCTTTCCCAATGGTCCATTGATCCTGTTCAGGGGTCTCTCGAACCTGCCCAGGGGCTATTAGTCTGATCAGGGGCCTCTCGGCTTGCCAAGGGGCCATTTAGTCTGTTCAGGACCCTCTCGAGCTTATCCAGAGTGCCATTGATTCTGTGAACGGGGCCCTCGAGCCTGCCCAGGGGTTGCTAGCCGTCGCCTGGAGCGCCTGCTATAGCTGGAGCGCCTGCTAGCCGTGGTCTGCTGCTAGCGCCTGCTAGCCGAAAAATTAACAATTTATCGTACAAAATTGTCTTTGCAGTGCAGTCAAAATCCAGCTATAAAAGCTAGCTAGCTAGTGTCAAAAACTGGAAAATTTCGTGCCGCTTCGCGGCATGACATAAGTTTCGCAATTGCTTATACAATTTTGAAAAATGGGGAAAACAATTGCATTAAGTGTCTGGCAGAGGCTCTCCTTGGCTGGAATTGCTGGCCCCGGTGCCCATTCCCTTCATACAATATTGACTTTTAAGTTTCAAGCAGGCTACATGTTTAGCTAGTTTGCCGAGTTCCGAAAAAGGCGACGCGAACGCAAAGACGAGGAGATCGGCACCCGGAAGCTGCTCCAGCAGTGCACAATTTGCTGGACCGAAGAGCTAATAGTGGAAACAGGCCAGGACCATCTCATAAAATATTGCCAGGGCCATCTCACCTCACGGTCTGGTTCCAATATTAAAAATTTCGTTTTCCAAGACGTAAAATTAACATTTTCACGCCGCTTCGCGGCGTCACATCGGTAGGCATCGTCATAACGAAGCCATAGTCATCATCATCGGTTCGTCGTGACGCTGAATTGCATGAATAACATTTTTAGCTTATTATCCAAGCTACAAGGCCCACCGCCTATATTTCTGGGTTTTATCAGGCAAAACCGTAAAAATTTCGCGCCGCTTCGCGGCGCTAACTAACAAGTACATACCTACCTACTATAACATGAAAATCCACATAAAAAATCCTGTAAAGGCTTAAATACACGTATCAAAATGGGGGGGACATTTGTCGTCATTTCAGCCGCCCCCACACTCAAAAGCCGACACCCACCTGTTGTCATCTAAGATATGTTTGCTCTCCTGTACGTAACAATACAAATTAGTAATGCGCTCAGTACAATGTCTACTGAGGACCCTGGTCCAATCCAGCTCATCAAAAGTAGACGAAGAAAATTGTTAAAAAGGGGGCCTCACAAAATAAGGTGGCCGAAATCCGTAGAGTTTTTCATATCCAGGGGTATTTTTTTGGGGGTGAGGGGCCTTTCCCAGGGGCTTGCCCTCCCTCCACTTTCTGAAGGTCTGGCTGCGCCCCTGGATGTGTACCATTTTCAAGGTTGACTTAAGCCACGTTTTGACAATTTACCATGTGTTCATCTTGTCACCGACTGTTGAATCAGCAAAGGAAGAGCCGATTTAAATCGCATATTTGAATGAGATACGAAGTTTGCAGAACTTAAAGGGATATTGCCACCTCGCAGGCCAATATGGAGTTTTTGGTGTGTATCGGTAGATTAAGCGTGTTCGATTTCACCTGCAAAATTTGGTTCCCGAAACTCCCCCCCCCCCCCAGTAGATAAAAAATACATTTGCACCACTCATGATTGACACACATTCGTAAAATTGGAGTCGCCTCATCACTATTTAGAATCACTTCTTTGCGGACTATGATTTACTTTTGAATATTGCAAACTCAACATCACCATTCCGTCAGTGCACTTTAAAACTAAAATGCGTGTATAGTTAATTATATTTTCAACAACCATAGCCTCTTTCATAATAAAACATGAATAAAACAGCAAGAATAGCTATGACTCGACTTTGGGGTCGTATGAGATTTGTGACCAATACCTTATAGCACATATAGACTTTTCAAGGTCAAGTCTCGGCGAATTCGGACGCTTCGGCTTTGGGCGGGCGCCAATTTCACAGCCAAACTGGATGAGAGCAGCCATCATGAATCTAGTACTGAGCACAGCTGGGATCAACATTTTGGAGTCAGAAATAAATACAAAATGAATTGCCGATACCCTGCTTTAGGTGCTGCAGGAGCAAGTTTGAGCTTGAGCATACACGATGTTGTTGATCCACACCATTAATTTAAGTTGCTTTTTAGAAATCTTCCGGAGGCATGGCAATATGCCTTGAATGATCCTAACAGCGATGGAAACTGGACAGCTGGCTAAGTTACAGGTTGTCTAATGAACTCATCTCTCGTTAGCAGATCACCATAATTTGTCGCCTCTGGAAGCATCAGTAGCACGCCAGAAGGGCCCTAAAAGTGTCGTAACAAAACCATAACACCCTAATAACTCTCACTGCTACAGCCGCCGCCGGCCCGGCAGTCCGGCCTCCTGTGTGTTTCTATGACGTCATCAGGTGAGCGGAGATGACGCAGCCGGCAGCCGGGGGGGGGGGGGGGGGGATGAACTGACACAGCCCACCCGGCGGCGGCACCCACCGCTATTTGCGGCTGTTGTTTACTGTGGTGCCGCGAGGCGCCCGGTCTGCCACGCAGCCGCCGACTCGGCTGACGCCGCCCGCCGCCCGCCGCCCGCCGCCCGCGAGTCATCTCTGTAACACCGGACACGAGTCATGACGATGCTGTCTTGGACGTCATGACTCACGTCGCTCCCCACACAAATATGTGAAATTACAAAATAGGATCTTTCAAGGGCTGGTGTAAAACGTTTCTCTAACGCTCGGTTAAGACTGATGAAAAATGCCCCTCATTTGCAATTCGAGCTTAGCTGGCGTGGTCGGCGACGAAATGGTTTAATTTTAACTAGAGTCACAAATTATCATTAAAGCTGAAATAGTAATTCGTAGTCACCACTTTTATTTTATAGAAGTGATGTGTCTGGATTTAAAGACAGGTTGTCTTGCTGTTCTATTCTAGTATCAGAAGCGCTAATAGGCTGATGCATGCCGCAATATATTCATCAGACAATGCGATAGTCACAAAAACGCACAATCAAGTGAGAAACAACACTCATTAAACACAGCAGCGTTTAAATTTGCCGTCGACGTCGGCCGCAGTGTTTGGAACTTTGGGTTGGGCTTTCGAGAAGAAGACAGACATACACAGCGATTGTAATAGTCGGGTCATACAAGTATGTGATAAATCACTGAATGCTGGTTACTCATAGACAACGACACGCATGAACCACCTGCTAAGTGGTGAACGTGATTTTTAACGCGAAGGAAGAAATAGCATGCTCGAGTTCTGCACCTTATTGATTCAACATTCAAACAGAGCTGTGGCCGAACTGCGCCGCCCCCGTATACTATGCAGGCGTGACGCTCCGCAGAGGCGCGTGTTGGCCGGACGTGACATGGCGTGACAGCTCGGGACGGCGGTGTCAGCCAGTGTCATCAGTGTCATCGGTCAGGCGGCACCGCAACGGTCGTGACTGTCACTGGCCGGCACAGCACAGTGACGGAGGCTTGATGTGACGTGACGTGACGGAATGTGACGTGACGTGACATGACGTGACGTGAAGTGATGTGACGTGACGTGACGTGTGTGACGTGACGAAATGGAGTGTAAAAAGCTGTAATCTGATATGCCGTAACGTGATGCGATGTGACGTTAAGTGAGGTTACATGCAATGGTGTCGAGCCAGTGGCATCCGGCTGATAAAAATACAAGCATGTTTTATTTTGAAATCAAGGCATGCCTAGTTTGCCATATCAAATCCATTTGCCATATCAAATTTTGAAGCTTTCCATGCTATTTATCTTTATCATAGTGATGTCACATTATATAAATTTATGTGATGTCAATTTGGGTATTAATGTCGCAGATAATTTGATAGCATCTTTTTCCGTGTGTAATCCCCCAGGATGGTTTGTCGGTAGCGACCCGTCCGTCCCACGGCCTTCAGTCCGAGTCGCTTCCCTCGCTTCGCATCATCTGGTGACCAATCAGAGCTGAGCTGCCGTTACGCTGGACGCACGGTCGTTATGCACTTACCAGAAGCGGGTCATGGACGGATAACAAGCAAAAACGAGCACGAAAAAGGATCGAGACCAGCTGGCCGCAGCCGCCACTGAGTGTCGCAAAACGCCGGTGGTACGGCAGGCGACGCACGCGACCGGTCAGCAGTCAGCCCGGCGCCGCGGCAGAGGGGTGCCATTCGGCGGGCTCTCGTGTCACGAGCAGGACAGCGGGACAAAATCAGTCAGGCTCGAATTAATAATGATTATTTGTGATGGCATTCTAAGCCCAGGCTCCCTTCTTAACCCGCGCACGGCCGGGGGTATGCGCCAAACACGAACGGCCGGGGGGGGGGGGGGGTGATTTCAGCCCCTCCTATGATCTCGAAAACCACGCAATGTAGCGACAACCGGAAAACGACATTAGATAGCACGAGACAAGCTCTATCGAAAGTCTTGTGTTATGTCAGGTCAATATTGAGCTCACCAGAGGTCATCAAGGGTCAGATTTTCCAGTGTTAGTATTTCGCTCCGGAAACCCACAGGAAAATATCACAGGAACTGTGATAGCTAGGAACAAACGAACACAAATCAATGGAAAGGCAATCGCTAAGGGGGTCTCAAATTTGATCTCATTTCAATAGTTTAGGCTCCAGACCCAGAGGTCATCAAAGGTCAAAAAGGCTATTTTTTGGCAAAGCTGTTTTTCAAATAACATTTTACCTAATACAAATAGGGCAATAATTTTGACGCCATCGTGGTTTCCTCGTCAAGGCGCTGTGAATCATATTCATGTTGACCAGGTTAGGTCAACATATACATTTGACCTCAGATCAAGGTCAAGTTTTGACCCAAGTAAGTCAAATTGTATATTGAGAGACGTGTCTCGATGAGACAAACACATTAGTACCGGTTTCACTTCTCTATCTTTATTCTGTCGAGAGTTATATACAAAAATATGTTCGTGTCCTCGGCTGACCCTGTAGGGGTCACTGAACAAACATTGCACCTGGGTCATCATAAATGGCCTATGGTAACATGATCCAGAAGGAATTGGGCTGATATCATGCGTATCCTCGGAATAGGGAGCATTTGAATATTTCCCATTAACTTATAATGGGAGGTCACGAAATTGATCCGACCTAAGGTCACCGATATACCAAATCAGAGATAAACGAATTGTAGGTATTTGTTAATGTTTGTTTAATCGACCTTCTCCTTGAATGTGCCAAAGTAAGAAATTAAACTTTGTTTTACATTTGCATTCGGCACAGCCCTTCATCAGATGTATTGCTATCGAAATAACACATCATTCACATACACGACACAAGAATAGACATTTAGCACAGCTCGTGAAAATCAGAGACTACATCCTCCACCCAGCCCAGCTGAAAACCTACCCGATTCAAAATAAATAAATAAAGGCGAACATTTTGTAGATCAATCACACGACATTACATTCCTAAGATCACGCTCCATGATAGCATATTATTGTGCTTAGCCAATAGCTATATCAATAAATA
>JAXIVJ010009932.1:0-49164 GCA_036785665.1 Chirona hameri
CCTCTCACACTTGCCCGCTCTATTGTATAGTGATTAGTCACGACACAACGCCCATACCGACTGAGACACTGGCCATGTGTCATCTCGGCATCTCGGCGTCCTCCTGCGCTGTCATCTCGGCGTCCTCCTGCGCTGTCATCTCGGCGTCCTCCTGCGCTGAACCATTGTCATGTTTCGCACTACAGTACAGATCCACCAGTATGCGCCTCCACAATGCGCCTCAGAGTGCCACCTTTGACCGCCTGCGTTCGGCGCTGTTGGTGGTGAGACAAGGGCTCTTCCCGCCCCGCCCCACCCCGCTCCGCCCCCGCCCCGCCCCGCCCCGGACAGGGCCGACTTGTCCGTTCAGCCACCCGGAATAACGACTCTGTGCTGATTGCCGCGCACAGACAGAGAGTGCCGCACTCCCGTGAATCTCTCAGCGCGCGCACATCTATTCACGATATTGTCCGGGTCGGCTGAGGGGCGCCGAGGCCGCACGCTGAGGGCACGCCTCTAATTAGGGGAGCTGCCGGGAGCCGCCGCCGCCGCCGCCGCGGACCACTGCCAGGACCCAGTGAGCTGCAGCCCCCCCCCCCCCTCTCCACACACACACAGGAGCAGGGGCAGGGGGTGAGGAGGAGGGGGAGATTGGAATGCAAAGAGCGCAGATGAATCGCGGGATAAAAACCGCGAATGTAAACAACCGGATTGGGTTATGTGTAACAAGACAAGTATGTGTTGCGGTGATGATCTCGGCTGGCGATGTTAGCTCCGGGATGTCAAGTTCTCTTACCTGAAATTCAATCCCATGTTTCGCATATCAAGCTATATAATTAAAGATATTCTAAATGCGTTTTGGCCGCCTCACCACATTTCAAATGGGTGTCCTCATTCTAGTTTATTGTCAGCTCGCGTCCATCTCTGAGTCCGGCTGCCAAACAACGGGCCCGTTCCCCAGTCTTTGTCGTCTCTCTCGGTCCCGCTGACGTCAAAAGGTTGGCGCCGCTCGCCATGATGACGCCAATGGAGCGCTAACCACTCCTCCGAACCGGTCACCGGTCCGAGAGATTGATCGGGCTGGGGAGGGAGGGCAAGAGCACACACTCTCTGTCCAATGTCCATTGACCAACCAGAGCACTGTCCATGTTGCAGCTAGGAAGAAAACGGTATTTCTAAAAATAATGCATACATGATGAAATCTATTCGGTATTTTGTTATATTAACTATGACTCACTAAGAGTTCCAGGAAGGTAGCAAAAGATAGTTCCAGTAATATTTCCCCCTTTGTTATGAATATTGTTCTGACATGTGGAATCAGTAGCTGGGCAGCCAGCGGCACAAACAGGGCCGGCCATCTCGGCCGAGCTATGACTGAAGACTGTCCGCTGCCCGCCCGCGGCCCACACATTAGCCGGTTCTCGCTTATGACAGCCGGCGAGCGCCCGTGTTGATTCAGGGCTGACGAACCGCGGCGACAGGTGCGGCGACCGCGGCGCAGCAGCGGCGCGCCGTCAACGTCACCGGCGCGCCGCGTTCGTCACAGCGGCGCCCACGCCGCGCGGTGACGTCTCCACTGAGAAAGACGCGGTCAGTCGCCGCTATATCTGCGGTCGGAACGTGCCGGGAGGCGGGACCATCGGATTTGCCTTCTGAGATCAGTGTCATAACGAAGGCGGTTCACTGACCACTGCTTTGTAAATGAACGACCTTAATAATCGTTTTGCTTGATTCCATGGAATAAATCGTCAGGGACGAAGTTCAAAGTCTACATTTGTGGTAAAGTCTGTCGTAGTCTGTCTGTCTGTCTATTATTGTATTAGTCTGTCTGTCAGTCTGTCTATTAGGCAGTTCTGGGATTTTCTGAAGCTAGGCTTTGGAGTTACGTATTGGTCAAACCAGACATTCTCGCTTCTAAGTACTCGTAGACAGCGCATGCTTTGTCTAAATACAACACACTGACCGGGTCTAAACAGCAACCTAGTTGTGGCGTTGACAGTTACATTCAACAAACGAAAAAACACGATTTTTAACCTTTTGTTTATAAGCAATAACAATATTTCATCTGGAATGTGCCATTTCAGCCAAGAGGCTATCCCACGTAGCTCCCGCAGAGGTCTCTGGGCCAGTCTCCAAACCCTACTCGCAACCGACGAACGTACCCGTCGGTCCCGCCGGCAACTAGGCTTTGGCGCAGGACCGGGTAGTCTGGCGCAAGGACCGGGTAGCAGGACCGGGTAGTCGGCTGGATCGCTTTACAGGAACATGGAGTGTTTTGGGCAGGGGCGGATCTATGATTTTTTTCGAAGGGGAGGGGGGGGGGGGGGGGGGGGGGGGGGGGCTGACCCAGGGGGCGGCATTTTCGCTGTCAAGGGGGGCGTCATGGGTCTACAGGGGCGCCAAAGATTAATTAAATAGACCTGGAAAAATTGCAAATTCGCCTACGCTTACTCATTTGCAGTTTGTCTTTTCGAGAACAAAATATTATAATAGGACAAATTATAATGGATATATTTTGTAAGCACTCTGACATGCAGGTATGCCGTATGTCGTCCGTCAGTTGCACACATTTTCGTCAGTAGCACGTATATTCGAATGCGATCATGGATGTGCCTAGGTCTGTCACGGATAGGTTAACTCACCTCTCTCTCTGGCCTGCCGAAATATGTCTCTTTAGGCTGATGAATCCCTGTCTCTCGAATCTACGAATCTCTCTACGAATCTACTAAATCTACGATCTCTCTCTGTCCTCTCTCTGACCTGTCGAAATCTACCAACTCTCTGGTATGTGTATATTTAACGACGCATCTACCGGGAACTCCGTCCTGCTGGAACCCACCCACCCCTCTCTCCGGCCAGTCGAAATCTTCTCAACCCTCTCCTTAGTTTACCTAAATCCACCCTGCCTGCCCCTTTTTCGGCCTGCCGAAATCCACCCGACCCTCTCTCCCGGTCTGACGAAATGCCCGCTGTCTCTGGCCGACAAACATATTTTGACTCCTCTCTCCGGTCTGTTTCTCCACTTCATTAGCACGATCGACGTAAGAGGCTTCTTGGCTCAGAAGTCAGAGGCGCCTCAGTTTTAAGGACACTATGATCGCAAGACCTTCTTCCGGCTTTTGAGGCAGCTCCGCTTCAATAGTTCGGACCTTTATACCCGAGTACTTTTAACCTGGGGCGTCGCCAACAGGGGGCCTGGAAGCCGGGCCCTGCCAGGATCGCCCCGGCCGGAGTCCCCCCCCTCCCCCAGTTCGCAGGATTTTAATATTAGCCCTATGGGACTAACCCACCAAACCTCTGGCTGCCCCACTCAAAATTTTCTGACGACGCCACTGCTGGATTGACAGCAGTGTCCCTCCGGCTAATGACGGCGTCCCTCTGGCCACTGACAGCGCCCCTTCGGCTAGTGACGTCGCCCATATGGCCAGTGATGACACTCCTCCGGCCAGTGACGTCACTCTTGCGGCCAATGACGACGACGCTTCGGCCAGTAGCGGCGCCCCTTCGGCCAGTGGCCAGTGAACGTAACTCCAGTGAAGGTTTGTGACACATAAAGCTTTCGACTTCAAATAAGCCTTTGAGCAAATATTGCGCGATCGGATATGGTCCATGCAAACAGCTCTGCTTAGCGATGTGCGCCAACACCAGAAACACGTTCAAACGTAAGGTTTGAACCAAATAAAAATATGCGTTCAACGTTAGCTGACAGCACGAGGAATAGGATAGACTGTAAGTCCAGGAGCTTCCCCGTCTCGGCATACAACTTTTTATAGCGGGAAAGTCATTTAGGGCAGCCCCTGCCTCGTCCGGAGTGATATGCTCATTCTACCTCAATTGAAGGAATAGCATCATGAAACTATTGTTCTTCTTATCTTCCATGAGTGACACTCAGTGGCGTGCGCAGACATTCACGGAGGGTCGGCTTCAGGGCCATTGCTCGGCCCTTTGTCAGCCCGTGGACCCCTACATTCGGTCTGAGGGGCATTTGGTTGGCATGAGGGGCCCAGGGTCGGGTTTAGGGGATCCTCCGGCGCCCCGAAGGAGAACTTGGTCGGCCTGATGGGACCACAGTCAACCTGAGCGGTCCTTGGTCGGCTTGAGAGGGCCTCGATCGGCCTGAAAGAGAACTCGGTCGGTCGACTTAAGCGGGTCCCCTGTCGGCCCTCGTTCGGCATGAGGGGCCCTTAGATGGTTTAAGGTCCCTTCAGAAATTTATAGGCCTGACAGAACCATTCACATGCCTGGGCGGACCCCAGGCTGGTCTGAGAGGGCCGCACCTCCGCCCTTCACTGGCCGGAAGGGTCCGTCATTGGCTGGAAGGGCGCAGTCACTGGGCGGAGGGGTGCAGTCACTGGGCGGAGGGGCGCCGTTATTTGCCGGTGAGGCGCCGTCACTAGCCGGAGGGGGGCCGTCACTGGGCGGAGGGGCTTCGTCACTGGCCACAGGGGTGCCGTCACTGGCCGTAAGAGTGACGTCACTGGCCGGAGGAGTGTCATCACTGGCCAGATGGACACCGTCACTAGTCGAAGGGGCGTTGTCACTGGCCAGAGGGGCACCGTCATTAGCCGGAGGGGCGCCGTCACTGGCCAGATGGGCGCCAGATGGGCGCCGTCACTGGCCAGAGGGGCGCCGTCACTGGCCAGAGGGGCGCCGTCACCAGCCAGAGGAGCGCCGTCACCAGCCAGAGGGGCGCCGTCACTGGCCAGAGGAGCGCCGTCACTGGCCAAAGGGGTGCCGTCACTGGCCAGATGGGCGCCGTCACTGGCCAGAAGGGCGCCGTCAATGGCCAGCGGGGCGCCGTCACTGGCCAGAGGGGCGCCGTCACCGGCCAGAGGGGCGCCGTAACTGGCCAGAGGGGCGCCGTCACTGGCTAGAGGGGCGCTGTCACAGGTCAGAGGGGCCTATTTCCGCGCCTTCGGCGCGGAAATTGGTCTGCTTACGAGGCCCTTCCACGCCTTCGGTGCGGAGGGGGTGCCTCTGGCGCGGAGGGGGGACGGCCGCCCCCGCCGCCCCCTGTATCCGCCCCTGGTTTTGGGTGTTACAAACTTTTGATACAGAACGGCATAGATCATAGTCGGCTGGATCACAGTTCATAGGGACTCGGTGTTCAGCGTTATGAACCATCACCGTGTTTGCTAAACTTTGTTTCTATTCTCTCAATCACTACCGAGCCAATGCCGGCATTTCTTCATTGATTGTCAATGGTTTGATCTGCATGACAATGATCCAGATATCATAACGGCGCTGATGATTCCACCTGTACTAAATACAATATTTAAGCTTTTCAGATAAGCCTTAACCGCCCGTATTGAGTTCCTTTTTAGGAACTGTCTAGGCTTCTGTTTATGTGTTTCGAAATTGCACGAATAGCAATATGCAATGGACGCTCATACGAGTCATTGGAAGTTGGATGCCATGCCAATTCATCGGGAGGGGGGAGGGGGGGGGGGGGGGGGCTTATGGGCGCCGCAACAGAAGCGGTTATATGGCGCCCAATGGAAATTCATCAGTTTTTACTAAAGAGATACATCCTAGCTCAACCCACTTCGCGAGCATTATTTCTCCTTGACACTAAGGATGACTGAAAGCTCTGTTCTCTAGGTTTAATAACAATCTGGTGACAGTGGCTCTCTGTCAGCTCATTTTAGCTCCTGAGCTGGCACCAATATACCTACCAATATAATATATGCGCGCTGGTCGGTGTTAGGATCGATCGTTTGGCTCGTGCTGGCCAATATGTCCACATTCCCGTGTCACCTTGTGCCAGTCACCTCACACATCGGGGACGCAACACCGGGCCGGGAATGTGCTCACCAGGCACGAGCTCACTCTCACAATACTCCCAGCGTGAGCTGACCGAAGTTATGCCAGCTTTAGCCAGGAAACGAAGTATAACACTAAACAATTGGCTAAGAGCCAAAGTATTGAGACGCAATTGTGAATACATTACTCCCAGAGAATGAGAGCAGCGGGATCGGTCAGCGTCGCTTGTGGTGAAATGACAGCCTCTTGTCGCTCTGTTGTCAGGTCACGACACTCTGCATGTCACGACTCTCTTGTCGCTATGCTGTCATGTCACCGGTCACGACACTCTGAAGAACACACGGTCGTTTTGGAGGGGGCGGAAAGGAGAGGGAAGTGGAGCTGTCAGTTCCATGGTAACCATTTTTTTTCTTCTCTCGGCGAACTGAATATTAAGCTAATGCAAATGTATGGAAAAATCGACTTGAAAACAGGCTTTGACACCCTCACACTCCGAGACGTTCTCACGCGCCCGGAAACACGTACCGTGGAGCGGTGGAAACTTGGAGCCGCCGCGCTGTAGGGTGACATTTATGGCGCGATGAGTAATTGTGGCGCGCGGCGCGAGACGACCCGGCGACACGGTGGCACGGATACGTCAGGTGACGGCAATAGACGCACAGTTTTCCCTGGTCTGTGATGAACACCTCCCATATCCCTTCGATGCCGAGAGGTGAGGGAAGGCCTGTGATAGGTGACAAAGCGGGCTTGTGCCAGTGAAGCTTATGATGAATGGATTCACTCATAACTCTATTTCCTCGCGTACGGATACGGAAATGCTCACCATCATTTACCGGGGACAGATACTGCCTTGCTATCCGATCGGCATCCTCAGGTTTTGAGCTCCGCTGCATTGTCCGCCTGCCAGGTTGACAATAGACTGTACCGGTGAACACCTTTGTCTTGCGGCACAGTCTATCGCAGTTAAGACAGGCGGAACCTCACTGCACAGAATGGCGGCGTGGGACGCACCCAACGGCTCGCGTGCCAAACATCCCATTCAGCCTTCATCCTTCGAAAGGGTCGAGTGGCGGGGTCCCGTTTCCCAGGGGTTTTGTGACAGCCGCTAAATGGCATTCCAATGCGCATCACGTACCCTCAGGCCGTTGTGGGGCGCGAGTTCGCAGGTGTTATCTCGGGGGCTGTGGTCTCAGCCTCCCCTCTGCTCACGCTTGTCAATCACCATTACTGAGCGGAGAATCGACCGGGGCTGGCCATCCATACTAAGTAACTAAGCTCACCAGGCAATCGCTCAATAATAAATCGTGTTTTGAGACGCATTGAGTACGGACTAAAGCTATTCTTTGCATACACCATCATTTTAAAATCAATGTTGTTAAGCATTTTGTGATAAATGGCGTGTTGATCTGCCCATCTGTGAATGTTATTTACGTGTGTGGTCCCTTCATAGCGTGCACACATAGTCTGAATGACCTGTTGCATTTCCTGGCGACGTGCAGCGTTAAATCATGCAAAGAAATGTCTTGCATTTATACTGGTTAGCCACAGCTTATAACCAAGCAGAAAGACATACAGATAATGAGGACACCCGGTGTACCGCAGCGGCGTAATCCACTCACTAACACCGGATTCCTCACGCAATACCGGATCGGGACGGTGTTGCCAGCTGTCAGCCCTCTGACTTGGCCGGCTCAGACGGGAGCCAGCTGCCCCTGCAGCTGATTCAGGGAAGCGGGCCGACCTCCCGGCTCCCCGGCCCAAGAGGGCACGTGTTTGTTCAGCTGGACGTTCGCTGAAAGGCTGTTTCCGACCGACGGCTGCCGCCGGGGGCTCCTCCGCTTACCGACCGACACCATTGAGTCGTGCAAAAATGTCCACTCGCTTTCTGTCCGGGCCGGCGAATAAACAGGCTGATAACGGAGACAGCGCTGACCTCAGTCGGGGCGGAACGGAACGTGATCGGTACGGCCGCAGTGCCGGCCTCAGGGGCCAGGGGTGATAAGGGCTGCCCCGGACCGCCCAAACACTGTCCCGGCTGACCGGCATGCAGACCAAGCCTCAGCGAACACTATCGCAGGAATTTGGGCTGAAACGGCGCTGGTCAGGCTGCCAAACTGAGCGCCAAGTTACCAAGTGTAACCTGTTGTCTCGGGCGGCTCGTCAATCACTGGATCAGTAAATCACGTTACATTAATGAATTGGGCTACATGACGACAGCTAATGCAATCTGTGCAGGAGCAGCTCTGGAGCATTTCATTGCTTTTTTAATTAAAAAGCGAATTATCTAATTAAACAAAAAATGACAATGCAACATTATGTTGAACACACTATATCATAAGCGGCTTTTGAATTATCATCGAATACCAGCTAGCTCTGAATGGTTCGAAATTAGTCTTATTTGATCATTGATTACCAGTTTATTTTGTAGTAAGCATTTTATGCCACTTCCAAACATGCCAGTACATTGTGCTAAAACTACTATTGAGAGCGTCACCTGCGGCCACAGAAATAATCATATTAAATAAAATAGTAATGTTCAGATGGCTTCGCTTCAAATAGAAACATTGTCAACATTTTCCGACTGACTTAAACGTCCTGCTCCAACACTGCTTCTCCGCTATATGACCTCAGTGAACCGTGTCTTTTTCTATGTTTGTCTTGGTTACATCTATTTTGGTCTGAGCTCTCATTAGCAGTATAGATCCTGCAGTTTCGTCCCCTAACACGCCTGGGGACCGTCTCACTATCAAACCAGGCCATCGCTGGTCCGCGCAGAGCCCGCATTGCAGCGCTCCCATGATGGAGCTGCGCGCAAAAACGCAACACTCCCCCGGAAGCGGCGTTATTGAATGGCGGTCCGGGGCGGGGCTATCTCGCTAATGAGGAACCTACGCTGACGCGTATGACTTGTCGGAATTGTGGAATGTTGTTTTCGGCGCTGCGGCGCCAGGTAGCGGTGGTATGCGGCGGTATGATCCCGTTTGGGCAGTGTGAGTGACATGGTGAGACGGGGCTCGAGCTGGGAATGGAGCAGGATGACACACGGTCGCCGACGCTCGCCTCAGGGTGCCCGATAATGCATGGCGTGTCAGTTACTGCGGCCAAACTTTGCCGTAGTATGCAAGCTGTGGCCCCTGGTGTGACATTTCTGATGTTTTAAGCATAGGTATGAGGGTAATCAAAAATGGGAATGGGAATAAGTAAGACGATGAATAAAGCACCGTTAGGAATATCTGAACTCGGTCCATTACGATTTACGAAATACAATGGTTAAACTTGATCCCATACAGCGGTGTCGATTTTTAGAAATGATTGGGAGGGGGGGGGGGGGGCAGGGACGGATCCAAGGCACCTATCAGCGCCATGGCTTTACCGAAACCACCGAAATCGGCTGAAAACTAACACATTTTAAAGAAATTATAGGCAACTTGTAAAAAGGACAGCATTTTTCATCAATTCATAATGCAAAAACAGACGAAATCTCATGAGTTTTGGAGTTCTGTCGGACGACGACCCCTCAAACCAACGTTTTTGGCCGGTCTGCATCCGCCAGAAGGCCCGAGTCCTTACTTGGAACTCTTACTTAGTAAAACGGCAATGTTAACCTGCCATTGACTGGGGGGGGGGGGGGGGCAAATAGGTCACCTGCGGCCCCGTGACGAATTTTTGCAATAGGTGAAAAACCAATAGCAATATCAACGTGCAACTTTGGGTACCTTCTCCTACACCAATTTTACGTCTTCTGTGCATAAATGAAGCAATTTTGTCGATAAAAATAGAGATATGTCGAATTTAGTGACGTCACTACACACGATTTTTGCGAACAAAAAAATCAGCTAAACTTTAAGAGATCGTACAAAGTCCATATTTTTAGCAAAATGCAATACAAAAATGTCAGAAGATAGAAAATGGCAAGGGATACAAAATAGATATCTCGGATTTTTAACAAGTTTAGTTTTGGACCTCTAAAAAAAATCATAAAATAAAAATCAATTCAAAAAGCCGATTTCTTCGGAAAAATGCCCTAAAAATCAAACATTGCAAATATGTTTTAAAAAAATCACCGGATTTCGCGTTTTTATACATAAAGAGGTGATTTAAAATACACTTTTTTAGTATAAGCTGCGTAGACTTTCTTTTGAAATAGGAAACGTGTCAATTTGTTGCCCATTTCAGGTGGTTTGGGAGGCTTGGCCGCTTTGCACCCTCTTGGATCCGTCAGCGGCCAAAAACATTGGGAGGGGGGGGGGGGGAGTGGGTACCATTGGGAGGGGGGAGGGTACCATGGGGAGGCGAACTCAAAATGGGGGGAGGACCACCCCAAAAGTATATAAATCGACACCTATGATTCCATATGTTTGATAGTGATAGACAAACTGATATCACCGGCTTTCGCAAAGGCAAATATATCAGTCAAATCTGGTCGTCCTGACATCAGAGCCAGCTCCAAACACAACAACGTGGATTTACTCAGTGAAGTAGCATGTTCAGCCTTGAGGCGCGCTCATGTCATGCCCTGCCGGATTTAGCTCCGTACATGGCCGTCAGACACGCCTGATGGATGATCTAGTCATACACCACGCTTACGTGGACCAGCTCCTCTGCAAAACATGCCGGACGGCTAGGGCTCTGTTTTCCATCAGTCATGAGCCCCACCAGCGGAAGTCACTGAAGGCGGAGCGCAAACGAGTCAAACTTCCGACGCTGCAGACCGGGCGGCGAGCACCGGGCGCGGAGTTCCGGAATGCCTCCGCTGTGAAAAATGCCCCTCTAAAAACGCATAACATCATTCATACGCGCACACACACACGCATGCGTCTTACGCTTCTATCCTTCCTGTTATTCCCATGGTGCTAAGACAGGGCATATTTTATGGGATGAAAGACGAGACATGCACTTGAACTAACGAGGTCTTGGCGCGTGGGAAATCCAGCACATTACAACACTTCGGATTGTACAATCCCTCCCTCACATAGGCCGTTATTTCTGCGGTATCTTGTCGTCCTGGCCGGCCTGTGAGGGGGGCTCCTCCCGGCAGTGAGTTTGAGCCGTGAGTGATTGCCGGCGCGGCTCAGGCTCCTCCCGGCAGTGAGTTTGAGCCGTGAGTGATTGGCGGCGCGGCTCAGGCTCCTCCCGGCAGTGAGTTTGAGCCGTGAGTGATTGGCGGCGCGGCTCAGGCTCCTCCCGGCAGTGAGTTTGAGCCGTGAGTGATTGGCGACGCGGCTCAGGCTCATCACGGCAGTGAGGAGTTTGAGCCGTGAGTGATTGGCGGCGCGGCTCAGGCTCATCACGGCAGTGAGTTTGAGCCGTGAGTGATTGGCGGCGCGGCTCAGGCTCATCACGGCAGTGAGGAGTTTGAGCCGTGAGTGACTGGCGGCGCGGCTCAGGCTCATCACGGCAGTGAGGAGTTTGAGCCGTGAGTGATTGGCGGCGCGGCTCAGGCTCCTCCCGGCAGTGAGTTTGAGCCGTGAGTGATTGGCGGCGCGGCTCAGGCTCCTCACGGCAGTGGGTTTGAGCCGTGAGTGATTGGCGGCGCGGCTCAGGCTCCTCACGGCAGTGGGTTTGAGCCGTGAGTGATTGGCGGCGCGGCTCAGGCTCCTCACGGCAGTGGGTTTGAGCCGTGAGTGATTGGCGGCGCGGCTCAGACTCATCACGGCAGTGGGTTTGAGCCGTGAGTGATTGGCGACGCGGCTCAGGCTCCTCACGGCAGTGGGTTAGAGCCGTGAATGATTGGCGGCGCGGCTCTCCAGTCCCCATCCGCGGATGTTTACACATTAGTCAGAGCAGTCGACCGCTCTGTCTGCGTGCCGCGTGCCATTACCAGGTGCCTTCCGATGGGTTCCTTAATACCCCGCCGTCTCTACAGGCTGGGGACGGGACGGGAGGGAGGGGTGCGGGATATGCTCCGGGCCATGCCAACAACTGTCCCAATGTACGTTGTGAGACAAATGTTCGACCCAGATCCAGATGGATTCAAGCTTCGAAGCGAACCTGAATGCAAAATGTCAGAACCATCTCGCTGATATGAGCTTTCCGAGCACCGTCTGGAATCTGGATTCCTCGGGTACTCCAAGCCTTGTTTACATACAAGAACGTGCCGTTTTGGCGCGAGTCTGGGCGGAGCCATCGATCATCACTCATCCTAAAGAGCCAGACTCACGACTCTCCGGTTTCTCCGCCGTCTCCCTACGTATGCAAGCGAGCCGTCACCTGGCACAGCCTGCGACATTCCGCGGCCCCATCAAAGCGGCGCTGCGGCGCGCGACACCGGATGCTACGGATATCCGACCCAGGTCGTATACGGAGCCGCATACGGAGGACAACATTGTCAGCCGCTGATGGGACCCGGACGGGTGCGACGGAATGACCACAGCGCACAAACACGGGGGTGGCGACTGGCGACATTCTGTGGCACGCGCTCGTAACAGTTGATCCTTCAGGAGTCAGGTTCCTCTCCCTCTTCCATTCTCTGTGATAGATAATGTTTATGTCAAAAGTCTTATGGAAGATTTCATGCTTGGACCATGCATGAAGTGCGGTACCAAGCTTGTTATGGAAGTACTTTGACGACACAGTTCTATTAATGAACACCGACTGAATCAGACTGGTTATTGATTCAACTTTTTTTGGGAACGATTCAATCACGATTAATTTTGTAACTTGAATGATTCAATCACCGTTCGATTCATGGAGAACAATTTTGATAACTGATTCTTTCCGATTCAATGAATACAAAAATCGATTCATGTTTGATTCAACATTTAAATATATATGTTGAATTTATGTCAAATCAATAAAAATGGAAATATACATATTTATGATCAAAACATTGTTACAGCAATAATAGTTCAGTAGAAATGAATATAGCCACTGGGACTGCATTGCATTTGCACAATTTACTATGTGCACTTGAATCGTTTAAGGGAAATATTCACTTTTTCCACAAAAATGGAGTTATTACTTGAAATTGATAGACGAGACCAAAATATATTGTAAATTTATCACATTTTGCATATAACAATTCCTACCGAGAGATATTTCAAGTCAAAGTTGATAAGCGATTCACGCTTATAACGGTCAGTACTTGCAAGTACTTGGTAACAAATTTCCAATTCCGAGCTTGTCTCGTATTGTTTTTTTACAAAACTGTATGGAAAATGTGTCTTGCACTCAGACTTGTCAATGATTCATATTTGTCATGAATCGATTCACAGTGATTCACGGACCATAATGAATGATTCAATCATGATTCAATCACTCAACATTACCATAATGAATGATTCAATCATGATTCAATCACTCAACATTACCATAATGAATGATTCAATCATGATTCAATCACTCAACATTACCATAATTAATGATTCAATCTTGATTCAATCACTCAACATTAAAGGGAAGTGCCGACTCCTTTTCTAACTCCTTTGATTTTGAATGTGCGACTCTGAGATTTTATGAGCGTGATAGGGAGGTCATGCTCTACCTGTGTGCCAATTTTCATGCACATCAGAATAGTCTGCTGTTTGACTTTAAACATATGACCTGCTCTAAATCCTTTGATTTTGAATGTGCGACTCTAATATTTTACCAGAATGATCACTAGGTCGTGATCTATCTGTGTACCAATTTTGAAGATACTCCAAATAGTCCGCAAATGTATTTCCGAATGTGAATGTGAATGTGAGCCAATTGGACACGCGTGTTGTTTATTTTGATTATAAAATGATATTTATAATATTTAATATAATTGCCAATTCCAAGTTCCAAAAGCATTAATGACTTTACGTTTCACTTTTTTAAGCGAATACAAATTTATTTTGATTTTGCATTAGGTATTATTTTGTATAAAGCATGATGTGGAATAAAGCGGCGCTGATGCGACAGTGATATTTGGGACATGCGGAGGTCATGCAAATGTTTGTTTATGATTTAGTTTTTGATATGATATTTAGCCTATAAATTAGGAAAAGGTGGGTACCTTTTGATAATTTTTCGTGTGAAAAACGCGTGCGTGTACTCTGTGGTTTATGAACCAAAGTATGAGTTAGTTACCTTTTCTAAGTATTTAGGTACCTACCCCTAACCCTACCAGTTCCAAGGTATTCACCTAGTTAGGGCTGATTGAACAGTGGCTTTGTGTCCACTGGAGTTGGACACAAAGCCTCGCTTTCTTTACGCATAGATGAATTACAGGCTACAGCTCAGGACACAGAGCTCATATAATTGGTCATTAAGTGCCTGGTTTGTCCACAGGGCACAGATTAATGCTGGGACGCTGGCATATTTTGTGGACAGTTTATGCTGGTTGACCAACAAATAATGATTCTTTGAGCAATGAATGATTCAATCAGCCTATTTTATCTGTATGAATGATTCAATCAGTGACTCACAACAGGTTTGCGCATGAGGTGAATCGATTCATGAGTCATTCATTTGAAATAAGAATGATTCAATCAAAAGTAGTCGATTCACATTGAATCATTGACAAGTCTGCTTGCACTCTGTCTATTGTGATTATGTGCCCTAGTATCCTTAACAATCAACAAACATTTAATAATAAGGTAACCAAATTAGCAGTTAACTTGGGCATGCTACGACGGCCAAGTTAGTCGTTACGACCCTCAATTTCTGAAAATTGGTTCATTTGTTTTCAACATTAGGCGTTATGTATAGTTTTGTCTCTGGCTGTATACAACACTCTAGCTTATCATGAAAAATAATCATTTATACAAACAAATCAACAAACAATACAACAACTGGCAATTAAATCGGAAGTTGACTTGGGCACGCAACAGCGACCTATTTAGTGTCGGTGATTTGTTTCAGGGACCAATCAGAGACGTTATCAAAAGAAGAAAAAAGCGCCAAATATGTCGCGCTTCCAAATAGTGAAGGGAAACACCGATCATGAACTCCGAAAGAAGTATATGTACTTGATTGTTAAATTTCCCCAAACATAATTGTAAATATAAGAAGTTGTGATTTCATTTTTAAATCGAGACTCGATCAATTTGATGCCATACACGATGCATAAGATAATGCAGAAAAGTAGATCAAAAGGTGAATATTTCCCTTTAAGAATCGTTAAATCTGTTGACTCAATCAGCCTTGATTCCATGCGGGTTTTGATTGAAACAATTCCAATCGATTTAATCAGAGTCGAATCAATAACCAGTCCTGACTGAATGCCTCTCAGCTGACCTGAGAGTGACTCGCAGCTGACCCAGCCCCTGTCTGTCTCCACAGATGCTGCAGCGTCAGCAGGAGGTTGAGGATCGGAGCCCCGCTCTGAACGGAGCGGCGCCGTCCGCGCCCCACCCGCTGCTGCTGTACCCGCTGCTGAGCCGCTCGTTCGCTGGCCTGGTGCCGCCGGCAGCCGGACCGCCGCCCCAGCTGGTGACGCCCAGACCCGCCTCCGGACCGGCCGCCGCACGCCCGGTGAGAGAGAGAGAGAGCTGTGTGACTCATGATTTGAAGGATAGGGATGTATACTGCCTTGCTCTGAGTATCGTATTACTGGTATATGGAAGAATGTGATGTTAGATGAGGATGCTAGGAGAAGCGAACGGTGACATGTAGGATGTCACAGAGTAGATGCAAGAATTGGAATATACCGTGTGAAATGTGATATCAATTGCGTGAAGCGCGATATACGAGATTGCGTGTTGTATGGGAGAAGAGTCTGTTGCCGCACCGCTGACTGACTGCTGTTTACAGGTACCCTCCTGGGCTGCGTCCCGGGTGGCGGCACCGCCCGCCTCCGCCTCGGAAGACGCCCCGCTGAACCTGACCAAGCCCAAGTCCTCGCCCTCGCCGCCGTCACCGCCGCCGCCGCCCGCCTCCCGGCCGTCGGCCGGGGAGTGGTACCCTCCGGCAGCGGTCAGCAGGCCCCTGCTGACGCCGCCCTTCCTGCCGTATGGCCTGACGCCGCTGCCGACCTCCCCCGCCGACTGTGAGTAGACTCAACCGACCTCCCCGCAGACTGTGAGTAGACTCAACCGACCTCCCCGCAGACTGTGAGTAGACTCAACCGACCTCCCCGCAGACTGTGAGTGGACTCAACCGACCTCCCACGCAGACTGTGAGTAGACTCAACTGACCCCCCCCGCAGACTGTGAGTGGACTCAACTGACCTCCCCGCAGACTGTGAGTAGACTCAACCGATCTCCCACGCAGACTGTGAGTAGATTCAACCGACCTCCCACGCAGACTGTGAGTAGACTCAACCGACCTCCCCCGCAGACTGTGAGTAGACTCAACCGACCTCCCACGCAGACTGTGAGTAGACTCAACTGACCCCCCCCCCCACGCAGACTGTGAGTAGACTCAACCGACCTCCCACGCAGGCTGTGAGTAGACTCAACCGACCTCCCCCGCAGACTGTGAGTAGACTCAACCGACCTCCCCGCAGACTGTGAGTAGACTCAACCGACCTCCCCGCAGACTGTGAGTAGACTCAACCGACCTCCCCGCAGACTGTGAGTAGACTCAACCGACCTCCCCGCAGACTGTGAGTAGACTCAACCGACCTCCCACGCAGACTGTGAGTAGACTCAACCGACCTCCCCCGCAGACTGTGAGTAGACTCAACCGACCTCCCCCGCAGACTGTGAGTAGACTCAACCGACCTCCCCCGCAGACTGTGAGTAGACTTAACCGACCTCCCCGGCAGACTGTGAGTAGACTCAACTGACCTCCCCATCAGACTGTGAGTAGACTCAACTGACCTCCCTCGCAGACTGTGAGTAGACTCAACTGACCTCCCCGCAGACTGTGAGTAGACTCAACCGACCTCCCCCGCAGACTGTGAGTAGACTCAACTGACCTCCCTCGCAGACTGTGAGTAGACTCAACTGACTTTCCCGCAGACTGTGAGTAGACTCAACTGACTCCCCACCGACTGTGAGTAGACTCAACCGACCTCCCCCGCAGACTGTGAGTAGACTCAACTGACCTCCCTCGCAGACTGTGAGTAGACTCAACTGACCTCCCCGCAGACTGTGAGTAGACTCAACTGACCTCCCCGCAGACTGTGAGTAGCCACGGCCGACTTCCCCCGCAGACCAGGGGCAACGCCGCCCAGGGGGGGGGGGGCAGTCGCCCCCTGTCGTCGGGCAGGGGGAAACATATATTTTCCCCCAGTGGCGGTGGATCGTATTTTCGGATGGGGGGGGGGGGGGACCAGTGGGCCCCTCTGCCAAAGGGTCCCCCCCCAAAAAAAAATGTTTGCCGCTAAATGGTATCTCCTCAGATTTAGGCCACTATATTTTGCAGGGCCCCTAAATGGTTACAAAAAAAACGTCGGACAGGCCCATGTTGAAGTCTCAGGCCTTCTGAGGGCAGAGGCGACGCCACCGGGGGGGGGGGAGGGGAAGTCTCCCCCTGTCGTCGGGCAGGGGGCAAACATCTTTTTGCCACTCCCCCTGTCATTTAAGGAGGCCCCTCCATGCTTCAATGAGGCCCATCTCGCAGGCCCCATCGCGGAGGTCACAAGGGCCCCCGGAAGCCAGAGGGGGTCCTATGGAGGTCAGAGGAGACCTCTGAAGGTCAGAGGAGGCCATCTGGAAGCCAAGTGGGAGGTCAGAGGGGGACCTATGGAGGTCAGAGGTGGCCCCTGGAGGCCAGAGGGGGTCCTTTGGAGGTCAGAAAGGCCCCTGATGGTCAGATGGGATTCAATGGAGGTCAGAGACCTCCCCATGAAGTCCAGAAGTGGCCCTCTGGAGGTCAGAGGTGAGAGGAGCCTTATGGAGATCAAGGGCCCCTTCTCAAATGGAGGCCTCTAAATTTCGACTTGCCCCCCTCCCCCCTGACAAAAATCCATGGCGCCGCCCCTGTCTGAGGGCCCCCTCAGGATTACCGAGGGTTCCCTTTCAGACAGACTGAGGGCCTTCTGTCGGCCTTAGAAGGTCTCTCCGGCTGGCTGGGGGCACATCGGGGCCCTGGGTCATTGTTTCGGTCAAAAATTTAAAATCGAACCAACTTCTTGGAGGGCCCATCTTACAAATTTATGGGGGGGGGGGGGGGCAAAATAATATGTTTGCCCCCCCCCAACTTCTTGATGGGGGGGGGGGGGGGGGGGGGCAGCTCCCCCCCCCCCCCTGTCCCCTTATCCGCCGCCACTGTTTCCCCCTGAAATATAAGAAGGCCCCACCAAAACTAAGGGAGGCCCCAAAAATAAAAAGGGAGGTCCCGGTGAATGTTCCAAAATATAGAGCAAGGGCGTAGCCAAGGGGAAGGAGATCTATGATGGCAACCAAAATTATATACATTTTTTAGGGGCCTTTTGTCGGTCTGAGGGGCTTCGGTTGGCTTGAGGGGTCATTGGACAGCCTACGGAATATTTTTTTTAGGAGGCCCCCACGAAAAAGCCCTTTTCAAATGGGGCCCCTTGACTTTGCCCCCCCCCCCCCCCCACCTGCCATAAATCCGTGGCGCCGCCTCGGCCGCAGACTGTGAGTAGACTCAACCGACCTCCCCGCAGACTGTGAATAGACTCAACCGACCTCCCCGCAGACTGTGAGTAGACTCAACCGACCTCCCCGCAGGCTGTGAGTAGACTCAACCGACCTCCCCGCAGACTGTGAGTAGACTCAACCGACCTCCCCGCAAACTGTGAGTAGACTCAACCGACCTCCCCGCAGACTGTGAGTAGACTCAACTGACCTCCTCGCAGACTGTGAGTAGACTCAACTGACCTCCCCCGCGCAGACTGTGAGTGGACTCGACCGACCTCCCCGCAGACTGTGACTCGACCGCCCTGGAACTGTCCAGCAGGACCACATGATCCTGCTGACAACACAACAGCATACTTTGTGTATATGCGGGTTGCGTGCGCACTCATTTGTAATTTGAATCAACCAACAATAACATCGTGTCGGAAGTCATGGCGAGAGTCGAGATTGGAGTTTGGGTTCGAGTAGTGATTTATCTCGCCAAGATAGGCAAAGCAGGGCGCAATGAAGACGTTCGCCGTACCTGTTACATTAGAGCAGGTCGAGACTGGCTTGAGCTATAGTCAATCACAATCTGAGCTGACCGTTCACTCAACCATATTTAGTTTCAAGATATCCACAAAGGCTGATAATTTCCTGTACAGTGTACTGATGTGTCCGTCGCTGTTGCCAGACGCGCTGGGCCAGCCAGGGGCGGCGTCGGCGTCGGACGCTGCCCTGCTGGGCTACCCGTGCCGGGAGGGTGTTCCCCTGCACCTGTTCTACCCTCCGACCAGCTTCGCCAGCGGCCTGGCCGGCCTGGCGCTTTCGTCACACGGTGTGACGTCACCTGTCATGACGTCACCGGTCGGCAGGGGCGCCGACACCAATCTGGAGACGACCTGCCCTTGTGAGTGTCGCAGAGAATCGGAAGTTCGCTAACATATGTTTCTTGGAGATAATATGTTAAATTAAAGCATTATTAGTTTGATAAGTAATTTGTGAAATCGCATTTCATCGGTGATTTACGCACTATATATTTCATTATTTCATGAGGATACAGTTCAGTTTCAGTGACTTTGTAGAGGCGCTAGCTAAGTAGTTATACCGGATGTGTAGAGCAACCAATTACTGCTGGCCTCTAACTTGTGTCCCGTCCTCAGCTAAGCTGTTCGGGGCTAAGATCATCCGTCAGCAGCGGAGAGACAACGGCGGCAAGCCTCACGTGAAGCGACCCATGAACGCCTTCATGGTCTGGGCTAAGGACGAGCGACGCAAGATCCTCAAAACCTGCCCGGACATGCACAACTCAAACATCAGCAAAATACTAGGTATGCTGGCTCCTGCCAACTTGGCTAGTGTTGTAATGTAAAACTCTTGTGAGCGTATTATTGAGTAATCTAATTTGCGAATGCGTCTGCAAAACGGCATGTAAAAGTGTGACTTACGGATAAGGAGGCATCGTGTATCAGTCGTCTACGTGCGATTTTTGAAAGCTGGTACACTTATCAGTGTGGAAATTGTAGGGTGGCCTGTCGAATTTGCTGTCCTCGGCGCATATGTCGTTCAGACCATGTGCCTTGCCGTGTGTCAGGCCCTCTCCTCCGATACACCGTGACCGTCCACCTCCTCCACCGTCCCGCAGGAGCGCGCTGGAAGGAGATGACCAACGAGGAGAAGCAGCCCTTCTACGAGGAGCAGTCGCGGCTCAGTAAGCAGCACATGGAGGAGCACCCCGAGTACCGGTACCGGCCGCGGCCCAAGCGCACCTGCATCGTGGACGGCAAGAAGCTGCGCATCTCCGAGTATAAGGCGTTGATGCGGCGGCGGCGGCAGGAGATGAGCGGGCTCTGGTGTCCGGACGGCGTGACGTCAGAGGTGCCGGGTCTGCTGAGCCCGGGGGAGGTGACGGCGGCGGGGGGACGGTCCCCGCTGGCCAGTCCGGCCACCTCCCGGGACTCGGTGTCGCCCTACTCCCCGGCGGCGGCGGCGGCAGAGACGGCAGTGTAGTGGAACGTATCCGGCTCACCGGCTCCGGCCGGGCTCGGCCCCGGTCAGGCGGGAGGCTCACGGGACTGCAGTGGTGGTGGTGAACGGCGACGTGTTGTCAACGCCCTGGATATGCCTCCTGTGCTTTATGTGACGAAACGCGGCCTGCCGCTGGATGTTATTCTCTGCGTCGTGTGCTGCCGACACGAGGGGCGGCTTTACTCGGTCCGTATCTGTTGCATGTGTTGCCACATCCAGGATTGATTTGGACTGACTCATTGACGCAGTAGTGTTCAGGCACAGCTAGCGCCGGCTCCCCAGATAGCCACGGCCTCGACCCCCGGGCCAGTAGAACATACCCTGCGGCTTTCACTCCGGCGTCAGTGAAGTTTAACTGGTGCGAGTCCACAAAGGTGGCGAAGAGACCGGCGTCCCTAAGTACTCAGCGGGCAAAGTGGCAACACGAGTACAGGCTTTTCTGTTAGAACCAGTTGACACTGCAGAGGCTGGATTTTATTTCGGAATCGAGGTTTTCATTTGATTTTTTTTAGACATACTTACGAAGCTAACCCAGAAGACTTGTGAACAGTCTTGATGCGTCCTGGATCATCGCTCTCTCCAAACATAGCGTAACTAACGTCTCTGTTATCCATGTAAACGTCCACATCGATCGAATGTCATTTGTTGTTACAAATCCGGACAGAAATATCTGAACTACCGATTGATCAGCAGCGATGTTATTGCCAGTTTCGTGGTGGCCTGTCCCGCTGCCACTTGTGGGACCAACTGTCTGGCGGGCGGCGGAACCAATTTAATATATCGGTTGTCCTTGCGTGAAATGTTGGAGTTTTTCTACTCTTGTCCCCCTGCCTTTTGCAGGCCATGAACGGTGACACTGTAGGTCCCTCCAAAGCCAGATGGCATCACGACTCGAGCTGACACAACCTAAGTGAAGACACGCCCTTGAGTTCATTTGACTTCCGTCATTGAATGTCATTGTTTGTATTGTATTGAATTGATTGTTGTATTATACATATATGTACATTCTTTGTCTGTGTTATCGATGGGCACATCGGGTGGTTGTTAGCTCTCATCCTCAGCTCCCTGTCCTGCTTGTTACTTCGGATGATGCTGTCCCTTCGGAGTTCCCTTAGCTGTTGATCCTTCTATACCGCCTGCGCTCAATGTGACGAAACGCGACATATGTGAACCTGCAGACACCAGTTACCAAACATCGCTGCAGCGAGTTCAGAGCTCAGTAATTTGACATATTCTTGGAACACGTAAAACTCGATATCGCATAGCAGTTCCGAGAGCTCTCGACAGCTTTACCGGTGTTACGATGTCCTATTATATGCTGAGAATGTGCCAATTTGCCGACCTGTGAACTCCGCGTCGTGCGGATGTTGTATTTTCATTGCGGAGTGTTGAGCGATCGGTCGGCCTCAGCCCGCCAGCCGCCGGCTGCCCGGCTGCCCGCCTGTTATTTATTGTCGGCCCCTGCTGCCGGCGGAGGCCGATCTGCAGCCGGAGATTGCCGCGGTGTTGAGATGTTGCACCGAGCTAGCCAGGTGTTGCCGATCAGTTGAGCCCTCAGTCGTCCTGCCGGGGCAGAGCATCTCACAGACGTGCTGATCGCAGGAGAGCGGAAGGCGCCAGTCGCCAGCTGCCGATTTGTCAAGATCCGGAGACCCCAGCGGCGGACTGGCGCGTGCGTGCACTGATTCATTGCGTTCCAAGGTTTCTGTTTTGTTTGGCTTTGGATTAGTTCCGGTGTATTCTGCACGCTCGCGGCTGTCGATGTGAGCGTTGTCCAGGCGTGGGGCTCTTGCATGTAAACGTTCTTTTGTTCGATGTGGAGTTGTGTACTCATTAGTGCAACGTTGCCGGAGTGTATTTACGCCGATTTATAAGCCCCTGCCTCCCACAAGACAGGTGTTTTGGCCCCAGTCCCGTCAGTTTCCATTGTAAATATTGAACGCATATTTAGTATGTTTGACTTCATAGATGATATTAATTTGTTCAATGTTTGACAATGTTGCTAATGGCATATCGACTTGTGACGCTCTCAACATTGCGTGCAATGTATTGACGCGTCTCCACTGCCCGCATACTTCCCTTTACTGTGTCAAATGTTCATGTAGATGGATGTGGAATAATATATCGTCAAAACTGACGCGCTCTTCCCACTTATTTTGACTTGGACTCTGCGAAAATTGGCGAGTTACGCCCACTGGCGGATCCAGGGGGGCGGGGGAGGGGCAAAAGCCCCCCCCCCCCCATTCCAAGTTTGACAGGGGCGGCAATATAAATTAGCCCTCTCAAAATCCGCCGAAACTGGAGATGAAAAATGAGTACTGCCTGTGAAGAAGATAACTTCTTGCGAAATAAATATTTGTTTTAGCATCGCATTTTATTTTGTTCTAAAACACGCGATCATGTTTCACCGCTTTTAAATCAGCTTAACTGGCCGACCTTTGATGACCTGATTACTGAACGTGACGTAGCCACGATGTTCAGAGCAATGCACCACCCGCGCGCTCCCGACGCATTGCGAGATCGGGTCGTGTACCGAAGTGACGTGACGGTCCGAGACACGCGCGGTCCTCTTGCCGGTCCACTGCAGCCGCCTCGGGTGCGCAGGGAGATGGCCCGAAGTTGTGTTACCTACCGGGCAACTTCTGTGTGGAACCGGTCCCCCTCTGATGTTCGGGATGCGGTGACCGCTCGCGGGTGTCGGGGAGCTGTGCGGGCGTGGTTGCGGGGGCCTGATGAGCAGTAGTCTGTTTTGTCATTAGGAGATCATGATTTGACCGCGTTGGTTGTATCCTTAGGTATATTAGAGTAGTCTCAACTGTGCTATGCTGTAATTGTACTGAAACATACTGCATGCCACTTGGCCATGCCAGCCATTTTATGGAGACTAAACGAAATACATGATGATGATGATGATGATTTTTGTTGTTGAAATTTTGAATCTTTTTTGGATACCCAAGCCAAATGTATTTCCTATTTTTGACTTTTTTTATTGTTAAATGTAAAGTGTCGTTCAAACAGACACAATCATATTGATGGTTATTTGTCTTCAAATATGCTCAACTTTGTCATTTTATATGTTCTTTTTGTGAAAAATGTTATTCCCCAATAACTTTTGACTGAATAAAGATAAAAATGTAAAATGGACACCATTTTGTTATTTCGTCAAGACGCGTTGAATGCGGCGCCACCTTCCGAAAGTTGGGGGGGGGGGGGGGCAGAGGCACTTTGAAGTCGATTATTTCCATGCAACGCCCATATGCGTAATATTAAATCCGTTTTTTTTTTGGGGGGGGGGGGCGTCCCCCCTCCGCCGCTCATGGTTGAATGATATGCAGTAGGTATGACCTCTTTCTAACATTTGGTGACCTTCACCCAAAGACGTATCCAAAGGGGTACCCTGGACATCCGCGGGTACGCCCTTGAGCTAAGGGGCCCAATTTATTTTTATCTAAGGGCCATAAGCGGTCTTAGGGGCACTTGGCTGTCCAGACGTGCCCTCGGTCGATCTGAGGGACGATCGGTCGAACCATGGGGCCCTCAATCACCCTGAAGGGGCCCTCAGTCGGCCTGAGGGGGCCCTGTCGGCCTGAGGGGCACTCAGTCGGCCTGAGGGGCCCTCAGTCACTCTGAAGGGTCCCTAAGTCGGCCTGAAGAACCCTCAGTCGGCCTGAGCGGGCCCTGTCGACCCGAGGGGCACTCAGTCGGCCTGAGGGTGACCTCAGACGCTCTGAAGGGGCCCTCCAGGGCTGGGAAAAGTTACCATTCTGACGTTCTAACCGGCGACAAATCGATAGCCATCGGTGACAAATTTTAGTCTGAAGATAAGTAGCAGTACATATAATACATATAAGTATTATACACATACATTTACATACATATAAGTAAGTAAGTAAGTAATATCATATAAGTAATCTCATATACATATAAGTAAGTAAGTAAGTAATCTCTGCAGATACTCAACTATGTCAAAATATCGAAATTCCATCTCGAAACTGAAATTCAAATTCGAAAACCAACAAAGATCACTTATAATCTTATTTATCGAAACTTGCATCTCGATATTTGCAAAATCTTTCAGCTTTAAATCTTTCAAGTAGTACAAGGAGCTCGTGTGTTCACGGGCATAAAGCGTGCGCAATTTAATCAAGAATGAACACTATCAGCAGGCTGCCGGCTGGGATTTGGCACGTGAGCCCTCTATACAATCGAATGGAGAACGGCGCCATGTGGCGTTGGTGTCGCCGTTGTCACCGTTGGGGCTCACGGTTGATTGGTTGAGCTTTGCTGTCGTTTGCAGATCACAGTTTAAGATAGAACAGGTCCATTGTTTACACCCCACTCAAGGCCGTAATCCCACTGATGTGAATGTTTTATTATTGCCGTCTATCCGTCCATCCATAGTCCATATTTAAATTGCATTTGCCTGTGGACTGGGAGATGCTTTGTCATGGTTGATTAGGGTAAGATAGTACTTGTTTTGTGTTTGAGGCAAACGTTTGTGAATTGTATCTTTTTGAAGATTTCACAAGGTATCTGAGGTTTGAGAATTTCCAAATTTGCCATATCAATATTGATATTGTAGTACAAACCACTGTTAGCCTCAGTGGATCAGGATCGCTATAGCATAGCTCATCGAAATGGTAAGACCAGCCATGCCAGGCACAGGCCAAGTCCAATTGAAATGCCTGTTTATGCTTTCACCTATTAATGCATTACATCAGAATACTGGGTTTGTTTATAGAAGGGTTGCCCTGGACCAACTCAACCTTGACCTGACTCAGACTAAACTGAAACCTGAAGTTGAAGTGATCAATCATGGGCCGGGGCGTCGCCACCACTGGGGACGCTAGGGACATTGTCCCTAGTAATTTTCAGTCCTTCCTAATATGGCCCCATGTTCAAATGCATGTGCACTTGGACTTGTCCCTACACATTTTGAAACCGTGGTGACGCCATTGTGATCAGTGACATGTATGTGATCAAACCCAGTGACATGGTGATTGGAGGACCGCTCAAAACCTTTCATATTTGATCATTTAACCCGCGCGGCGCTGGGGTGTCCAGCCGAACGCGCGGCGCTGGGGGGGGGGGGGGGGTAAATTTTACCCCCCCCCCTCGTATCTTCCGAACCAATAACCGCAGCGAGACGCGCAATGCGGCGATCGCAAGCTCTCAACGAGAAGAATCGAATGCATACTCGAAATTCTTAAAATAAGGTCACATGTCAGGTCACGGTCAGGTCAAATGTAAAATGTAAGTATTTGAGTTTTTGGGGCTATACTTTCCATCCAAAGCCTTATATTGCAACTATTATCTCACAAAGTGCTCCAGAGTGTATAATTCATTTCCCGCATAAATAAAGGTGAAATTGTAAGCAAAGGTCAAGGTCAAGGTCAGGTCACACAAGGTCACAGGTCTACGAAAGCCATGCGACACATGTTGTATGGGTTATTTTACACGTATAATTCGATAGAAGCAACCATTTTCACAGCCTGACACCATATAATCGTCCTCAGGTCAAGGTCAGGTCACAATAAGGTCAAAATTTGAAATTGATTAATCTAAATAAACATTGCATGTTTCTAGACTAGTTTTGTCTTCGAAATACAGTGGTGGCATTTATTTGTCTGTATCTGGTCAGTAAAAGCCAAAAAACGCAATTTAGGGAAATGACGTCATGAGTTACTTGTTCTTAGAGAGCCATTAGTCAGTCAAAAATAAATAAATTGCTTTGAAATTTGGCTTGAACATCGTTCATACTCGGTTCTCTAATATTTCTTCCGTTTTTTTGAAAATCTTCAAACAAAAAACTTTTGTGGAAATTCTTCCCCAAAAATCAGTTTTTTGCATTTTTGGGGTCAAAAACCCAAAATTTTGAAAATCTGAGATAGCCATGTCAAAGACAATGTTATTTCTTTCTTTTGAAGCCTTTTTATTTGCAATTTTCAGTAACACGCTATTTTCTACGATTTTTCAAACATTTAACGTTTTTTCACCAAAAATGACATGGCATGACGTCACTAAAACGTCATTATCTGCCACAAATTTTCACAAATTTAAAAAAAAAAATAGCAGAAGACGTAGAATTGATGCACTATAAGCTACTGTAAGTTTCACTTTGATAACTGTCATAGTTGTCAAGTTATGGAGAAAATCCGGGAGGGGGGGGGGGGGGTAAAATTTACCCCCCCAGCGCCGCGCGGGTTAATATGGGTAGTGGGAATCAGCACAATAATTAGCTAAAGCTGTGTGATTCCTTGGGAGGGATGTGCAAACATTCAGTATATGAAGCCATGAGGCTTGAGCTAAAACTTGTCCAATGATTGTTCATGTTTGTAAATTGCTGTACAGGTACTTGCTGGAATTACTTTATTTTTGTACTGTACTGGAAAGTTTCTTCGTGTTTGCACTGGTTAGTGTATCAGTATTGTCTAACATTCATTCTGATAGCATAACAAGTGCAGGGCTAAGATGTGTCTGAGGTTACGGCAGTTGCCATTACCAATTGTTGAATGTGTGGACAAGTTATGATATATTGGTCAAAGGCACAATGGCAAAAATGTGATTTGTTGACAAATCTGTTTCAGAAAATGCTAAAGCTAATCCCATTTTCCTTTTGTTATGAATTATTAGATGATTAAAAAAACAGCAAAAGTTTATGATAATTTCTTCGAAAGCAGGGAATGTGTCAATATTTTTTTTTACAGATTTCAGGTGTTTTTCAGAGGATATGACCCTTCCATGAGTTCAACCCATCCAAATATGCTAGTTTAGTGTCTGATGTGATATGCTGAGGTGCTTTCAAGATGTCTCAGTGTATGACATTTTCCTCTTAAGTTGTCAATGTATGTGCGGAACTTGAACTTGGTAGGTAAATACAGGAGCATTGCTATGAAATTTTGAGTTGGGTGGGGGGGCTGCCAGGTGTTTGTCACCCCTCCCCACTCCAGTAAGACTAATTTTAAATCCTGCTAATTTGGGGTGCGGGGTGCAGAGTGATTCTATCAGGGCCTCTTTTAAGGGAAAACCACTGGGGGGGGGGGGAAGGTACCCCCATTTTTGAGGGCATCTTTTTGTGGCAAAAAGGTACCACCATTTTTGTCCTCCGCGGATTTGGGCCGGTCACCTTATTTTGGTATTCGAGCTGAAAAAAAAATCACTTCGAGTTCACAAAAATTGATTTGTGGACATTTTTTCCGAAAAAAATAGTTTCTTTTTGGGGGTTAAAACCAAAACAATCACAAATCCGAGATAGCCATTTGGAAGATAATGTAATTTCCTTTCTTTTGACGTTTTGTATTTGCAATTTGCTTTGAAACTCGATTTTTTACGATTTTGACATGACATGACGTCATTAAAACGTTATTATCTCCCAAAATGCTACATTAATTTCATTGAAATTTAGTGATAATACTTTTTTTAATTGATTCAGAATAAGGTACTGAAAGTTTCACATTGATATCTATCACAGTTTTAAAGTTATTGAGAAAATCCGGGAGGGGGCAGATTCTGCCCCCCCCCCCAGCGGGGCGCGTGTCACCGGGGCTGCTTGAATTGCATCAGGTGCGCTGTTTTGTCTATCATTGAAAGCAAGGGATACATAAAAACTTCAAATTAAATCACTTCAGAGAAGAAAAAACTTCGGTTTACATGAAGTTTTCTCCTAAGATCATTGTTTTTCACGTTCAGTGCAGGGAGCGCGCAAGGGGGGGGGGCATACTTGTATTGCATGCCCCCCCCCCCAAGATTCCTGGGGGGGGGGGGGGGCATTTGCCCCTGATGTCCGCCCCCTGGATCCGCCAGTGGGGCGGATACCCTCCCCTTAGTTAGTTTTTTTGTTGGGGGGGGGGGGGGGGGGGAAATAGCGGAAAACGACACCATTTCGCGCCGCCATTTTTGGTACGACTGCTTGTCTATCAATTGCCCAAATCCTGTTAATATGTTTACCTCGGGTCTCCTCAGGTCACGCCATAAGTCAAGTCTAGTGAGCCCACCTAAAAAAATGTAAGGTGCCGCAGCCACATTGTTTGACCGATCAGTTAGATACTCACAGGATTTCATCAGGTCATAAACACCTACAATTCTGCTATTTCGGATGATTTTACATAGGTGACCTAAGGTGAAGTCTATTTTGTGACCTCCCAATTATGAGTCATTGGGGAAACATTAAAATGCATATAAATCCACAGGAAATGGCTAAATTTGCCCAATTTTCTCCAGAGTCCCGCATCTTTTTCAAAATACGAAGATCCAGTGGCGGAAATACGGTTGGGCAAATGCCCCCTCCCGTGGCGGATCTAGGATTCGAGTTTGAGGGGGGGGGGGGGGGGCAAATATTTCGTTTCGTTTCGTCAGATAAAAATTGTTGACCGGGGAGGGGGGTGGCGACATCGGGTCGTCAGTCAGCACAACGATTCGTTGGGGGGGGGGGGGGGGGTCGAATCGTCCGCGCGAAAGAGTCGTTGAGCGGGGGAGAGTGGTAAATCACGCCTTCCCGGAGCAAAAATCACAACCTCCCGGAACGGTTTGGGGGCGGGGGCAAAAACACGCGTTTGCCTACCCATTTTTCGTTGGATGGGGGGGGGATTGTGTCATTCCAAGCAGATCGACCAAAATATCTCGAAATAACACCCTACATCTCATATTTCTATAAAACTACGTGGTGGGAGTTATCTGGGCTGAAGATTCACACTGTGAACTTTGTCAGCCCCGTCCGTCAAATGGTTTTCGAGTTACATCCTCGGGCAACTTTGTAATGTCAAGCAAAACTCTCATTTCCAGCGGGCAATATCTCCCATCTAAATCATGCGAGTCATATAATGCTATATATCATCAGAATCATCAGTAACAATAGATTATTATGATGTAATCATTTTTTGAAAATTTGAAAAATGTGGAATTTCAACGCGTGATCCCAGGTTAAATCACGTGATTTTATAATGTGACCATTTCAAATTCGGAATTTTGTCCATGCCAGAATCGACATATTTTGTACATACATATTTTTATTTTATTTTGTACATTGCCTTCGATGTTGAAAAAAAATGTGATAGTTTTTTCTCTCTAAATATTGTATTAATATTTTTTTTTGTATTTGGAAAAATCATGGTCACCAGCACAGCACGTCTCTGGTAATAACTTTGCACGTAATTATGCTAAAGAGCTCAAATAAACGGGATTATGCTTACTTCGTCGACCTGATTTCAATGATATATAACATCAGCCTTGTAGTCGCTCTGTGACCTCAAGGTCACGTGACCAGAGGCCACCCGGGGCAGCCCACGTCAGATCGACAAAACCAAAACATTCTACTGCCCGTATTTCAATTCAACTAGGTCTCGGGGTCATATGGGCCGTAGATTTACGCTGTAAAATTTTCAGCTCCGTCCGTCGAACGGTTTTTGAGTTATAGCCTCAGCATCTCTGTAATGTCGCCCAAAGCTTAAATTTTCTTCGGGCGATATCTCCCATATACATAATTCGAATTATATAAACCACAGATAAGAGGAGACCTGGATTTGACCGAAATTTTCGGCCTCTTATTTTAGAGCTGAAATTTGAAACGGAGCTGTTAAGCTGATATACTTTTATGTCTCGGCTCGTGAAAATGCGAGTCCAACACCGTCGTTCACTGCTGTGCTTAAAATAAGAGGCTGAATATTTCGTGTCAAATCCAGGTCTCCTGTTATCTGTGTATAAGCCTATATATCATCGGAATAACCATTAACCACAAATTAATTTAATATAACCTTTTTTGAGAACTCGAATGGAAAAGTGTCGACATTTTGGCATGTGACCTCTGGTCAGGTCACGCGATTTAGTTATGCTCTCAGTTAAAATTCGTGACTTGTCTTAGGTGGAATAGGAGTGTGCAGGCCCTTTGAATCACGTGACAACCTATTCCAGTGATCTCAGTGATCAAGATCACGTGATGACATAATTCACTATTTCGCCGATAGAGGCGTCCGTGGGTCCTCAATACAAATTTTATCTATGTAGGAAAATTGAAAATGTTATTAACATTTGGAGTCAACGGACCCTTACGCTGAAAGGACGTATTACGGTATGCAAGTCACTTATTGCGTCGCAGATTGTTTATCTTTGCGCTTGTGTCAAAATACCGCAACGCAATATAGCAGTTTTGCAAAGCAAGATCATGCGATTTTTGTGGCGGGGACGGCCACCAAAAGTGTCACAGCGCATTCTCTGCCAGAATATAGAGGATGGTGGTTTAAACGCTATTAATTTGACATTATTTTGTAAGTCATTGAAACTAGGATGGATTAGACGATTGCATACGTGCAATGAATCGCCATGGTGCAGGATTTTACAAGCCAGGATCGGTAAATATAATTTGACTGATATGCTCCAGACATGCCTGGGGGCTGATGATATAAAGCGTTTAAGGATACCGGCGTTCTACAAAGAATTGCTAACTGAATTTCAGAATTATTCTTACCGTCCGACCGATATCAAAATGAACATACTGAAGGAGCTATTATGGTATAACAGAAGCATTCGTAGTGCTGGAAAGACATTATTTATTAATGACATGTACCAGGCTGGAATCAAGATGGTAGGCGATTTGACACGAGAGGACGGCAGTATTATGACATTAGGTGAGCTAAAAAGCAAACTTCCCCGGGTTAGGGTTGACTTCTTAACGTATGCAAACCTTATTCGAGGAATACCACGGATATGGAAGGAAAAAATAAATAGCGGTAGCTACCAACAAAACACCGATCAAAGAAATGAGCTGTTTGATTTTCCCATTGGTAAAAAAATGCTAAAAATCAACGAAATGCGTAGCTCACACTTTTATAAAGCACAGGTAGGTCAGGAAACACCAAGTGCGGTAGCCAGGTGGGAACATCACGGTTATACAGTTAGTGATTGGGAAAAGGTGTTCCAGATTCCGTACAGGTGTACAAAATCGACAAAATTGCAAACACTACAATATCGTATTCTGAACAGATTCTTGCCTACCCGGCGATATCTGTTTATAAGAAATGTAGTTGACACTCCTAAATGTCGTCAGTGCAATCGGGAGGACACGCTGGAACATTTTTTGTTCACCTGTGATAATGTAAAGCCAATATGGAATTTGTTATTTAATAAACTCAATCGAGCAGATATAAATTCGGTAGAAACGGTAATATTCGGAACGACATGTAACAAGCCAGCTATTAATTTATTAATATTACTTGCAAAACAGTACATAGTTCACTGCAAGCTAGCAAAAAATATATTAACGCCGGCAGTGCAAGGTCTAATTCATTTTATTATTTATAATGTAGATATCGAGCGACAAAACGCGATTGCAAATAATAAGTTTCTGTCGTTTTCAAGCAAGTGGTACAACATGTTAGATGCGAGTGGGAAATTCTATTTGTTTAACAACACTCATAATGCATGATTGGTAGGAATGTGGAATGCAGAGCCGAGCCGAGCCGATATTTGGTGACCTAAGCCAATGTTATGAGTATCATCATGGCGCTGCGTAATATGTGTTGCTGTCCACGCAGTTTCATTGCCCTTGGGGGGGGGGGGGGGGGGGCGTGGCTGGCCGCCGCCGGCTGGCGTGTTGTCGCCGCAGGCGGTAGGCCAGGGTGACGACGGGTCGGCCGGTGGCGGCGGTCGGTTGCGGCGCGCCCCTTTTCGCGGGGGCGTTGATGATATATTTTGTGGTGATGATGTATATCGATAGTCCGTTCCCGCTGGCTGGCGTGTTGTGGCCGCTGGCGGTAGGCCGGGGAGATGGCGGGTCGGCCGATGGGAGCGGAAACAGGCGGACGCTGGCGGGGCGCCGACGTTAGAGGCGGGCGCCGCGGCACTGTACGTATCTAGAATGTAGATGTAAACGTAAGAAGACAAAACAAAAATGTATATGTGTTTGTATGTTTGCCATGAATTTGAATATGTGTTATGAGATGAATAAATTAGCCCTTAGGTGGGAAAAAGCTGAAAAAAATACAAATTTTATCACCCCTATTTCCAGACTGAGAATGTTATAAAAATAGATAAAAGTGTTTAAAAAAAACTCAACTTTGCCAAATAAAGCGAAAATTCCAGCAAATTATCTCTTGTATTATCAAACCAGGTCATTTGGGAAATCAACCTCAAGGTCACGGAGTGACCTGCTGGGATCATGCTATGTATCATTGAATGCAGCTCAACGAGACACATATAATGCCGTTGAGTTAAGCTCTCTAGCACATTTGTGTGCAAAGTTATTATCTAAGACGTGCTGGTGATCTGGATTTTTCCAAATACAAAATATAAATAAAATATTTAGAGGAAAAACCTATGTCCAATTTTCTTACCATCGAAAGCCAATGTATCGAAGTCGGTTCTGGCAAGAAAAAAAATCAAAATTGTAAATGGCCACAATATAAAATCACTTAATCTGAGGTCTAAGATCACATGTAAAAATTCCAAAATTTGCGTAGTTTCGAAAAATAATTTGTATCACATTAATATATTGTTCCTGACGATTCTGATGATATATAGGTTTTTATGACTGGCATGATTTAGATGGGAGATATTGCCCTCTGAAAATAAGAGTTTTGCACGACAACAAAGTTGCCCAAGGCTGCAACTCGAAAACCGTTTGACGGACGGAGCTGACAATTTCATGTGAATTCACGGCCCAGATAACATGGATCAAAATAAAATGCTTCACTGCAAAAATAGAGCTGCTAGACATGAAACATTTCAGTATTTATTGTCTGAAAATGTTTTTTTTTTAAATTACAAATAACCATTTTACTCAGATTCAAGATGCTTGGGGATTTTCAAGTCGGAATTTTTTCGTTTTTTTGGGGGTGGGGTGGGGGACAAAAACATACGTTTGCCTACCGATTTTTCGTTTGGGGAGGGGGCAATTGCCAATTTTGCCCAACCGTAGTTCCGCCACTGCCCCCCCTCCCCCCAAACCGCTTGAAATCGGCGCAAGATTGACACATTTCCTGATATAGAAGAAAATCTAAGCAACTCTTACTAAGAAAAGTTAGTTTTAAATCAGCGATCAATGCATAAGCAATCCAAATCTGACGTGTTTTCAGAATTGTGTGAGACTTTTTGGAATTCCCCCCCCCCTCCAAACCTCCCGTTCTGGATCCGCCAATGAAAATATCCATGTAGTATTTTTTATTCTGTGACCTCCACGAGGTCAAATCTATTCACCCTGAGGTCATTCGTAATTTTTCTTCCTAACTGTTTTACCGAACCAGTAAGACGCCGTAGTTGGCGAACGAGCGAACGCGAAGGAAATGAATGGTGAATTTCCACTCGATCAGGGAAGTAGTTTCTGAGATACAAATACGTGGTGCACACGTGCGCACGTGCAGAAGCACCTCACTCCTGACTTGTGTGAAAGTGGCGGCTGAGAGATCCCTAACCACACACCAAATGTAAACACAATCAGCTCAGCAGTTGCCCCCTCCCACTCCAAATTGTGTGGCGACGTTCTTGATCCAACGATCCCCGATCTCCCCCACTATGCCGCTAATGAGCAATTGTTCAAAGGATATTGAAATTAAAGATATTCCGGAAATAGCTTAAAGATACTTATTTTGGTTGGGAATTACTAAAACTTAGGAATATCATGACATTTGCATTGTATTTGTATACATTTATCACCAGGAAAGCATATTTTATTTTAATTGAATACCTATCAAGTGAAAAATGGCATGGAAATACTGAAATCAGGGTGGGCAACATTTCTTGACTGGGGGGGGGGGGGGGGGGGGGACGGCTCACTGGGGGGGGGGGGGCATTCCCCCCCAGTTAACATGTTAAAATAGGCCCTGGATTCTATTCATTTTGTATTTTCAATATGTTCAAATGTGTTATTTTTTGGCAATCTTTGACTAAGGAACATATTTGCCTGCTGGTGCACAATATGGCAGCACATTATGATGTCATAGTACCGTGTGGCAGGCGGTAGCATTGTAAAAGCAGCAACATAGTGCACAAAGGCAATATTTTAAAACCTTATTCCTATGTCTGTCAGTACCATTTGTTTTGTCTTGGAAAATTGGAAAATTTGTAGGAAAAAGACTGGTGACAAACTTGTAGCTTCAGAATCCCATCGGTGACACACAGCTATGGTTTGCCAGTCCTGGGGCTCTCAGTCGGCCTGAGGGGCCCTCAGTCAGCATGGGTAGGCCTTCAGTCGGCCTGAGGCCCTGAGGGGCCCTCAATTGGCCTGAGGTAGCTCTCAGTCGGCCTGAGTTAGTCTGAAGGAATCCTCAGTCTGCCTTAGGGGGCCCTCAGTCGGCCTGAGGGGCCCTCAGTTGGTATGAGGGGGCTCTCAGTCGGCCTGAGGGACCCTCAGTCGGCCTGAGGGGCCCTCAGTCGGCCTGAAGGGGCATTCAGTCGGCCTGAGGGGGGAGGAGGGCTTCGGCCTGAGGGACCCTGAGTCGACCTGAGGGAGCCCTCAGTCGGCCCAAGGGACCCTCAATTGGCCTTAGGGCTCTCAGTCGGCGGCCTAAGGCTCTCAGTCCGCGGCTTGAGGGGCCCAGTCAGCCTGAGGGGCACTAAGTCGATCTAAGGGGCCGTTAGTCGTCCTAGGATAGCCCTCGGATGGCCTGAGGGGCCCTCGGTCGGCATGAGATGGCCCTCGGCCGGCTTGAGGGTGCCCTTGGTTTACATGAGGTTGTCCTCGGACCGCCTGAGCCCTGATGGGCATTCTGTCGGTCTGAGGAGCCGTCACTCCTCAATCGGCCTGAGGGCCCATTGGTCGTCCTAGGATGGCCTTCGGATGGCCTAAGGAGGCGCGTGGTCGGCCTGAGATGGCCCTCGGCCGGCCTGAGATGAACCTTGGACAGTCCAAATGGCCCTCGGTCACCCTGAGGGAGCCCGCGGTCGGCTTGAGAGGCACTTGACCGGCTAAGGGGCCCTCTGTCGGCCTGAGGGGCTTTCGATGGACCTGAGAGTGTCTTCGATCGGTCTGAGGGGCCCTTGGTTGGTCAGAGTGTCCTTTGGTCGGCTCAAGGGGCCTTCGATCGGCCTGAGGATGAACTCAGCCGCCCCTAGGGGCCTTCGATCGACATAAGGGAGCCTTTGGTGGGCCAGAGTGGACCTCAGTCGGCCTGTGGGTGCTCTCGGTCGGTCTGACAGGTCCCCAGTCGGCCTAAGGGACCCTGAAGTGGCCTGAAAAGACGATCGGTCAGCGTGAGGGACCCTCGTTCAAATTGCGGTGTCCTCGGGCGGCCATACATCGCCCTTGGCCGGTCTGTGGGGGATCCCTTCAAGACCGATCTTTCGAGGCCTCGGTGGGCCCAACAGACCCACAGAGGTTTCTTTTAAACCAGATAAGAACCGTTTCAGGATGTCTTTCCCTTCCTTCAAAACACGACTTAAAAACATGCTGGAAATGCGATGAACTTGTATTTTATGTATTTACCCTCGCGCTCAACAACGCATTTTCATTATTTACCCTAACCCCAGCTCAACAACATGTTTTCGCTGTGGCGGTGGTAAAAGGGCCCTCAGTCTTGGAAAGGGGCCCTGACGCTCCGGGGCCCATAAAACTGGCCGCGTACCCAAGTGCTTTGAGTGGCCCCGACCAAAAGTGGCACATACAAAAATGACCCCAGCACAGCTGGGGTCATTTTTTACTTCACATGAATACCCTAACACCTGGCTGCATGCTCACATCATCCCTAAATTTTAACCAGCGCCGTGCCCGGGGGGGGGGGGGGGGAAGGTTAGACACCCCCTCAGGGTTTTCGCGGATAGCGGAAAAAACGGTGAAGCGCAGCGCCGCCATTTTTGGCCCAGCTGTTTGTGCATCAATTGTCCACATTATGTTAAAAACCTCGGGTCATCTTAGGTGAGGTCACCAGACCAGGTCACGTGACCCCACCTCCCCCAAAAAAATTGTGGTTGGTCGTACCACAGTCACAGTTTTGGGATGATCGGTTTATACTTACAGGATTTCATAAGGTCACATATATCTACAATTCGTTTATCTTGGATTTTTAATATCATCGACCAAAGGTCGGTTTAATTTCGTGACCTCCCCATTATAAGTATAAGGGGAAATATTCAAATACTTCCTATTCTAAGGAGACGTAAGATAGCTGTCTAATTCATTCTGGATCATGTTATTATAGAACATTCTTGATGACCTAGGTAAACAATTTGTTCAGTGACCTCTACAGGGTCAGCCGAGGTCATCTGAGGTCACCAACAGTTTTGTCAATAACTCTCGACATAATGACGATAAAGAAGTGAAACTGACACCCATGTGTTTATCGCGTTGCGCCCCGTCTTCCCATATGCAACATGACCTACTTGAATCACCATCACTTGACCTTGACCTGAGGTCACATTTTTTAAGTTGACCTGACCTGGTCAACAATAATATCAGAACAAGCGTTTTGACGAGACAAGTACGATGGCGTCAACATTATTGCCATGTCGTTATTAGGTAAAAGGCTATTCGTGATAAACGTTTTTTTAAATAGCCTTTTTGACATTTGATGAGCGCTGGGGCCTAAACTTTTGACCTGAACTCAAATTCTAGGACACCATGACGATTTATTTTTTCAAGAGCTTTCCATTGATTTTTTCCCATTTGTTCCTAGCTATCATAGTTCCTGTGATATTGGGGGTTTCTGGAGCGAAGTCCTAAAACTTGAAAATCTGACCTTTGATGATCTGGTGACTTCAATATTGACTTAACGAAAAAAAACATTTAACGTACCTTCGAATGTGCTTGTGGAGAGCTTTCGAACGCTTTTTTCGCGTCTTTTTTTCTCTTTTAGTTTTCGAGTGAAAGGGGTGCACTGAGAGAAATAGTTACCAGAGGTCTACAAACCCCCGTCAGTTACCAAGGTCTGACCAGGTCAATACCAGGGTCCTGCCAAGTGGCACCATGGTAACACCTTAGTTTCAGTTACTAGACCCCTGGTAAGACTCTAGTGTCAGTTACCATGCCAAGCCGCACACCTGGTAGCACCTTAGTATCAGTGACTAGGACCCCTGGTAAGGCCTTAGTAACAGTGACTCCGTATATGGGGTGGTAGCAGCTACTATTAACTATAGCAATACTAAAGGAGCACATTGGATGTGGGTGGTAAGGGTTACTAATAGATGACCAGGTGCCCTGGCCGTTGCGTTGCTATGGATACCTGCGGGCGCTCCAAGCGCGTGCAACGGTTCTCACGAAGCCGTCCGTCAGTGGCGGCGGACGGCGGCGGCGCGCTGTGCTGTTTATCGTGCTCGGCGCAGATGCAGTGTTAAAAGGGGTGGATGGGAAGTGAAGCGTTGGTGAAAAGGTGAAGTTAGTGTTGTGACTTGTGAAACATTGGTCACCGTGTCGGTTGTCGCTGCGGCTGAAGTCAGGCGTTGGGAATAAGAATGGGTAAGTACCTATAACCTATACCTACTGAGGAAACAAAACAATTTAAAGCTCTAAGCGGCCGTACGTGAAGGGACGATGAATTAATTATACATATGAATTCAAAGCATAATTTAAAGCATCATAAGGTACAATCAACCGTGTAAAAAAATCAAGACGCTTTCAGTTGTGTTGTTTACCGGGAACGATTTGTTTGTGCTTGCAGAAGCTGCGCAGATGAGTCCTCTGAGGATCTTGGGGGAAGGGAATGAGAAGATGAAGTCCGCGGTGCACCACGTCACTCTTTCCTGAGACAAGTTTAGAAGAGCAACGACTTAATTGTCGAGCAAACAATTGTCCCGATGGGCATAGCGCATTTAGAAGACAGTCGTGCTGATAAGGCGCCCACAATAAGTTGAGGTCAGCGCCTGAACGGCTGTGTCTTGAGCAACGAGTTGTCATTCAATATATCGTGTAAACGTGAAAGGTGAATGTTGGAAACAGTGGTGGAACTTTATGAAATCGGTTGGGGGGGGGGGGGCCCAACGGCCGAATGCTCAAGTTGAAACTAAACGTCCAATACTATATATATGCGTATGTAGTGTATAATTATTATATAATATACGTATTATAAAACTATTACAATGATTAAAATTGTGGAACTATTTTGTCCGCTTCATACAGGGAAAAAAAGAAGAAATATTCTCCAATTTCCTTGTTTCAGACCATAAAATTGAAAAATTACTTAACTGAAGTTGATAGGTAAACACTGACTGGTCATAGCATTTTTGTAAGGACAGCAACACAATTTTGAAGCTGTTAAATGTTAAATTATCGCCATCGGTGGCTAATTAAAGGGACATTGCCACCTCGCAGGCCAATGTGGAGTATTTGGTTTGTAACGGCCGATTAAGCGTGTCCGATTTCACCTGCAAAATTTGGTTCCCGAAACTCCCCCCATTAGATCAAAAAATACATTTGCACCAGTCATGCTTGCCAAGCATTCGTAAAGTTGGAGTCGCCACATCTCTATTTAGAATCACTTCTTTGCAGACTGTTATTTTCTTTTGAATGTTGCAAACACAACATCACCATTCCGTCAATGCACTTTACAATTAAAAAGTGTATGCGGTTAATTATATTTTCAACAACCTTAGCCTCTTTCATAATAAAACAGCAAGAATTGCTATGGCTCAACTTTTGGACCGTAGGAGTTATGTGACCTATACCTTATAACACAGATATACTTTTCAATGTCAAGTCTCGGCGAATTCGTACGGGCTTGGGGGGGGGGGGGGCGCCAATACCACAGCCAAACTAGATGAGAGCGGCCATCATGAATCTAGTACTGAGCACAGCTGGGACCAACGTTTTGGAGTCAGAAATAAATACAAAATGCTTTGCCGATACACTGCTTTAGGTGCTGCAGGAGCAAGTTTGAGCTTGAGCATACATGATTGTTGATCTCCACCATTCATTTAAGTTGCTTTTTAGAAATCCTCCGGAGCTGGCAATATCCCTTTAAGAATGTATCTGAAAAACACGTTCCTCATACATAATTGTCACATGCCAGACGAAGTCGGCAAAATTTAACTTACTCCGACTCCGGCAAAAAATATCGACTTCAATAGACTCAGATTACGACTCCGAGTCTGCAAGACTGCTTCCGACCGACCAATGGCTCTCTCAGCCCGTTTAAGAGCTCTCCAGAATGGCCGAGCGCTTTCTCAGACTTGCACAGGGCCCTCTTAGGTCTGACAATGGCCCTCTTAGACACGCGTAAGGCCCTCTCAGAACAGACGGTGGTCATCTCTGGTCGACCGATGATCCTATCAAAGAAGCGGAGGGTCCTCTCTTAGGGACTTAGGGCTCTCTTAGACCAGAAAAGCGCCTCCCCTGGGACGATTAAGGGTCCTTTCAAACTGGTAAACATACCTTTCAGACAGGCATATGGCCCTCTCAGGCATGACAAAGGTCATTTCAGAACGACAAGGAGCCCAAGGCTCTAAGGTCTGGAAAATACTGTATCAAACCAACTGAGGCCCCTCTCAGACCGCCGGGTTCTTTCTGGCCTAGACAATGGCCCTCTAAGACCAGTCTGGGGCCCGCTCAGGCCTGGCAAGAGCCACTCGAGCCGACCGATGGCCCCCTCAGGCCGACTGAGTTCTCATTCAGGCCGACCAAGGGCCCCCTCAAGCCGACCAAGGGACCCTCAAGTCGACCGAGAGTCCCTTAAGGCCGACAGAAGAGTCCCACAGACACACTAGGGACCCTTTAGGCCGACCGAGGGTCAATCAGGCCGACTAAGGACCCTCAGGCCAACCGAAGGCCTCCTCAAGCTGACCGAAGGCCCCTCAGGCCGTAAAAGCACCTCCTGAAACTGACCGAAGGCACCTCAGGCCGAAAACGTTTTTTTTTTGTTTGCAAGTCGACTAAGACGACCGAGGGCCCTTCAAGCCGACCGAGAGCCGCCTGAGGCCGCCAGAGGACCCCTCAGGCAGACCAATGGCCCATTCAGGCCGCCTGAGAGCCCCTCAGGCCGACCAAGGAATCCTCATACCGAAAACAAACTTCAAGCTGGCTGAGGTCCCTTCAGACCGAACGAGAGACACTCAGGCCGACCGAGGATTCCTCAGACCAACTGAAGGCCCCCTCAAGCTGACCGAGGGTCCCTCACGCCGACCGAGGTCCCCTCAGGCATGCCGAGGGCCCACTCAGGCATACCGAGGGCCACTTAGGCTAAGCGAGAGCCACTCAGGCCAACCGAGGGCCTCTTAAGCCCACTCAGGGCCCCTCACGCCAACCGAGGTCCACTCAGGCCGCCTGAGGTACCCTCAAGCCGACAAAGGGTCCTTCAGGCCGACAAATAGCCCCTTAGACCGAACAAAAGCTCCTCAGACCGACCAAGGCCCCCCTCAAGCCGGCCGAGGTTCCCTCAAGCCGATCGAGGGCCCCTCAGGCCAACCGAGCTCCCACCCAGGCCGACCGAGGACCATTCCAGGCCGACAGAGCCCCCCCCCCCCCCCTCCGCAGGCCGAAGCAGAGCTCGTCAGTCCGACTGGACACCCCTCAGGCCAACCAAGGGCCCCTCAAGCCGGCCGAGGTTCCCTCAAGCCGACCGAGGGCCATCAGGCCGATCAAGCCGGCAGGGGAACCCTCAGGCCAAACAATGGCTCCTTAGGCCGACTGGAACCCCCTCGGGTGGACGAAGGACTCCTTCAAGTCGACGGAGTGCCCCCTCAGATCGACCGAGCTTCCCTCCAGGCCCAACGAGGCTCGCTCATGCTGACCGAGGGTTCGTTTGGTCAACCAAGGATCCACTCAGGCCGACCTCGGTTAACCTCCTGGAAGAGCCATGGACCCCTAGCCCCCCTGGCCACGATGACCCCATATCCGATGCCCTTGCCCCTTTGATGGCACGATCCCCTCGATGTTCCTCTGGATCAAACTATTATTTTAGCATGGATGTTGGATATTTAGGATATTGCAATACCAGAGAGCCAAAAAGGCTGCATAAAATATCAGCCTTATTTCAGGTAAACAATACATTTATAACAAATTCCATTGAACACCATTTAAATACAGCTCTCCGATCGCTAATTCGTCATGCTCCACCTCCGCTATTCGCTAATCTGAACGCTTGAACCTTGTATCTACGGACTTGTTAGCAGAAGAGAATCCATGCTACCAACTTACCCATTATATCATAATCGAAATGCAGTCGCAGATGGAATCGCAATGCTCGTATACTTCTAAGATGGAATACTCCTCAGATGGAATCACATCTTGATATGATGAAATACGCAAAATTAAAAACAGAACAATCTATACGGGTAGTCCTTTAAAATTTTAGAGGGGCACAAATTTTGGAAAACATTGGGGGGGGGGGGGGGGGGGGGCCGGAGCACCATTGGGGGGGGGGGGGGCTCAGCTCAGCATTGGGGGGGGGGGGGGGGCTCGGGCCCTCCCAAAGAGATATAAAGTTCCGCCCCTGGACTTGGAAATATACTTCCAGATTGAGCGACTGCGTTTCGTCATTTCTCATTGAAACATGGTTGGTAAGGGGTTGGTAGCACTGAGTAGGGTAGGCGGTATGACCGTGGTAACGGTAAGGGTTACTAGGGTGTTGGTAAGGGGTTGGTAACACTGAGCAGGGTAGGTGATATGACCGTGGTAAGGGTTACTAGGGTAGGCGGTACAGCTATGGTAACCTGTTAGTAAGCTTAACTAGCCTACTATCGTAAGGTACTGGTAACATGGGTGGTATGCGTCACCAGGTGGTAACCAACCCCCTGGTAAAAGTTGGAACTAGTGGGTTACCATAGTAACCTAGTCAAATTTTCTCTCAGTGTGGGGTCCCAGGACAGTGAAATCCACTGTCCTGACAGTGGACCTCCATTGAAAATGCACTAGCACCCCGGCCCGCCCCCGGGGAATCGACTGTCCTGATTTCCCGCGCCGAGCCGGGGATGGGGCGTTTAGACGCCCCCCCCCCTAAGTTTTTTTATCGAAGATAACAAAAAAAAACGGCTGCGCGCAGCGCCGCCGTTTTTGGCACAGCTGTTTCGTATTGCAGTGTATTGTGTTTGACAGTTTAAGGATTCTCCATCACAAACAATGGCTATTCTGAATGCCGCGTCATCATGTTAGAGGGAACTCACAGTTATAATTAAAAACAACTTACATACAATTTATCACACACACGTCGACGAGAACCAGTGCCGCTGCATTATGACAAAATTGTAGACGCTGAAAACAGCACACACAGCTTCGGTCGCCACACCCCCAATGGCGCCGGCGACACGAAACCAGCGTCACATCAACCAACAGTGTTCAAGGTCAGGCCGACCCTGACCGGCTGTGACGTCACCAGCAGGGTCGGGCCGCGGACTCCATCAGGGTTCCGGGGCGACGGTGAACCAGCCGTGCCCCCGGGGCACTGGCAGCGGTCAGACGGTCGGGTCGTGTGCTGGCTGCGTGGCGTCCCCAGTAAATTTGTTATTCAGCAATGCACATTTTAACTTCTTTCTGCTCACTATAATCCTTCAGATTATATTCTTGAATTGGTCTTGCAATGCAGTGGCACGATTAAGAAAATACAAACAGCCCTTCAATAACACAATGTGAATTATATATAAAAAACGGCATCAATTGCCCACATATTGTAAAATTCTTGACCACGGGTCATCTCAGGTCAGGTCACCAGGCCAGGTCACGTGACCCCACCTCAAAAAAAGTGTGCGGTCATACCACAGCCACAGTTTTTGGCCGATCGATTTCGTACATACAGGATTTCATAAGGGTAATAGTACCTACAATTCGTTTATCTCGGATTTTTGATATCGGGGACCTAAGGTCGGGTCAATTTCATGACCTCATTATAAGTCAATGGGGAAATATTCCAATGCTTCCTATTCTGAGGATACGCATATCAGTCCAATTCCTTCTGGATCATGATATTATAGGCCATTCTTGAAGATCCAGGTGCATTTTTGGTTCAGTGACCCCACGTGTTGAATCTATCATCCGGATTGTTTTTTTCTCGGATTTTTTGTTTCAATGTAATTTATTATTATTGGCAATCAAGAGCTGAAACGTAACTGCTAATAAAAAAGTAAATGTACATACATACTGACGTAATGAATATGATGATTACGTGAACAATACATCTGAAGTTGTTTTGACGATCAGTATTTCTAAGGACATGATCACTTAGTAAATTTTCACAGAAATGACATAGTAATGATTTTTGCTGGCATTTTGACCCCCGAGTACTTGAGAAGGAGCATTTTGTCCCCGACCTTATCCATAAGGACATAACACTTTACCACCCCTGGCGGATACTACCTTGGCGATATCCTGGATACGCCTATGCCTTCACCTAAGGTCAATGTCAAGGTTCCAGGTTAGGTTTCCAATTGTGGCTTATGTGGCGATATCTTACAACGTGTCTTGTTGCGAGGAATTCGATTGTGCTTAAATAACGTCTGTAGCCTATTTCACAAAGCAAAAAAAGTTTGTAATTACAAATAATTTCTTTGTAATTACAAATAATTTTTACACATGTTTGTAGTTTGGATTTCACAAAACTCCAGGGCAGTAAATCTCAATTTACTATTTACAAACTACTTTACAAAGATATTGTTTGTAAAAATGTTTGCAATTGCACATGTTCTATTTCTCAAAGGTTGACGGAAGTGAGGAAATGTTTGCAATTACAAACTTGTAATTCCAGTGGGTCAGGGGTTCTGAATTTCAGAAACTGCATTGACAGTTGACATTGTTTGACTGTTCAGGTTATTTTCTTGGTGAGGTTGTTACGTTGTCGAGGTTGTTAGGGTAATGGTTTAGTTATGCATAGGTATAGCTGCCCCAAAAAAGCTATTTCCCGAGAGATGCGAACAGGGATCTGCAGCTTTGAGGTCCCAGTGCACCTTACCGATTGCGCTGGGTAACGGTGGGGCTGGCGTTACCGCCCGGGGCTGGAGTCACCCTCGCCGGTGACCAACAACGGTGATACTAACCTGAACCTTGATTTGATTGCCCGGCCGCGAGGGTGACGCCAGCCCCGGACGTTGACGCCAACCCCACCGTTACCTTGCGCTGTGAGGGGCGCCTCCGCGCGGAGAAACCGCATGGCGATAGAATTGCAGCGGTCAACGATGTCTTGTGCAATGTGCAGTGTTCCTTTACCCTTTACGACGTAGGAAATCGGCTAGGTTAGGTGAACAAATGGTCGAGAAATTCAACGATCTTTCTTTTAAGAGTAGTTCTGTTGTTATGCTCCGCCACCTGGTGAATGGTCAAATTCTGTTTACTCTAACTGCTTACCAAGATGTATTTTTACGATCAGAGTTTGCATTCCGATGAAATGATAATTAAAATATTATTCTCCCTATAACTAATTTTATATTGAATAAAAAAATAAACCACAATGCAAATATTTGTTAAATTAATTTGTTAACAATACAATTATTTGTCATTAGCATCAAGTTTAATACAAACGTTCTTGATTGTAAAGTTTTCTGTTGACTAAAATTCCTGTTTACAATTTTCTTTACAATCGGTAATTCAGAGGTGGCGAATGTTTGTGAAATAGCTTTTTGTGAGGTTTGCAATATTTTCTTGCGTTTGTAATCGCAAACATTTGTAATTACTAACTTCTTTGTGAAATAGGCCTCTGATCGTCAATGACAACTTTTGAATTCATTTTAATTTGAATGTCGAATAGCAGCTTCATAACTACCTTCTCGGTGTAAAGAAAGCCCCAAATGTCTCAGTTTGCTTTATAATCGTCAACGATCGCGCAATTATTTTAATACCAATGCATTCCTATCTTCCAGATAAGTTCAAACTTCAAAGATGTATAACATCGCCGTGTAGGTCAAATTTGGAAAGGTGACCTTGTGCCGTGACCTTGACTTGTATATAAAATGACATGTACAATTACAAAATATGAGATATTTGGAGGCAAACAGTGGCGGATCTAGGTTTCGAGTTAGGGGGGGACAACAAATTTCCCTCCGTTTCGTCAGCGAAAAGTTGTTGACTGGAGGAGGGTGGTGTCGGGACTCACTGGCGGATCCAGGGGGGGGGGGGCAATCCGGCCATGGCCCCCCCCCAAAAGCCTGGAAGGGGGGCCAACATGTCTTTTGGCCCCCCCAAAACAAAATAAAAAATATATATAAATAACTGTAATATGAGCCTCAACGCATATAAAAAACAATAAAATTCCGTGTTCTGTGAAATTTTAAGAAAAAAATAACACGTTCATAAATAATGATTTCGTCGTCGACGAAGGAATAACTAGACCCACGACCAAGGGCGGATCCAGGGGGGGGGGCGAACGGGGCCATGGCCCCCCCCCCCCCAAGCCTGTTTAAGGGGGGGGGGGCAAACTATGTTTTGCCCCCCCAAGACGTGAAATTTAATGCATGCTATATTTGCGTTTTTAGAACGGTACTGGGCATCCCAAAATTGCAGCAGTCAAAATCAAGCTAGCCTCAGTCAAAAACTGAAAAATTTCGCGCCGCTTCGCGGCATGACACAAGTTTCGCAATTGCATATACAAATTTGGAAAATTAATTCCATTAAGTGTCTTGCAGAGGCTCTCCTTGGCGGTAATTGCTGGCCCCAGGGCCAACTCTCTTCATAAAATATTATCTTTAAAGCGGGCTACATGTTTAGCTTGTCTGCCGAGTTCCGAAAAAGGCGACGCGAACGCAAAGACGCGGACTTCGGCAACCGGAAGCTGTTCCAGCGGTGCCCAACTTGTTGGCTAGATATAGCTTGTCAGTCTGCCTCTTGCTACTTTGAAACCATTTGCACCATTTGCACCGTTACCAGTTGTTTGTTACAGTTCGGTACATAGGTATGTATACAGACTACAGTTATTATTATCATATGTACTATTGAGCGCAGACTGCCACCGCCATCGTGATTTACTATCCGAGGCTTATGTATATGAAAAACTACCTTCATTTCAACATTTTGCATCATACCGAGATGTGCAACCCAGGAAAAAGGGGTTACCTGAGGCTTGGCTCCACTCACGGTCTGGTTCCAATATTAAAAATGATCGTTTTCCACGACCTAAAATTAAAATGTTCACGCCGCTTCGCGCGTCACATCAGTGGCCATCGTCATAACGAAGCCATCGTCTTCGTTTCGTCGTAACGCTGAATTGAATGAATAACATTTTTAGCTTATTATCCTCTACAAGGCTAAGAAGCTAAAATGCCTATGTTTCTGGGTTTTATCAGGCAAACCCGAGCAAAAAAAAAATCGCGCCGCTTCGCGGCGCTAAAAATAAGTACCTACTATAACATGCAAATCAACATTAGAAATGTTGCAAAGGCTTAAATACACGCATAACAAATTGGGTACATTTTTTTGTCGTCATTTCAGCCGACCCCCCACTTCAAAATTATCGGCGAACGCCCTGGGTACAGCTGACAATTGACGTAGTTTTATCAGTGTAAGGCAATGTCGGAACAATACAAACTGCAAGCTGACATCTTTCCTTTTCGATATCCCAAAAGGTCGAAAACCCTAAAAAAAAACGGGGGAAAAAAATCAAATCGTGTGGTTGCAAAATAAAGTGGCCCAAATCCGGGAAGAAATTCGAATTGGGGGTAGGTAAGGTCCGCTAAAAAAACGGTTTGGCCCCCCCCCAAAAAAAAAACGGCGGCTGATCCGCCCTTGTGTCGGGTCGTTAGCGTAGAGTCGTTGAGCGTGGGAGGGGGGGGGGGGGGGGGGTGGCGGCGTCGGATCGTCAGCGGGAAAGGTCTTTGAGCAGGGGGAGGGGGGGGGGGGGGGGTGGGGGGGGGGGGGGGGGGGGGGGGGTCGGGTCGTCAGCACCGAAAGTTTCGTTGAACGGGGAGGGAGTAAATATCGCTTTCCCGGAACCAAAATCACAACCTCCCGGAACGGTTTGGGGGATATGCATTTGCCTGCCGATTTGTTGTTGTTGTTTGTTGTTGTTGTTGTTGTTGTTGTTGGTGGGGGGGGCAATTGGGGCATTCCAGAACAGATTGACCAAAACAATCTATAAATAACACACTAACATCTCACAACAACACAAAACACAAAACGCCTTTTTGGGCGATGACCGAGCGAGCTCGCTCTGGTAAAAGCTTAAAACAGGTTTGAAATATGAAACGGTAAGGGAGCACACGTGGTAGTAACACAGTCATTTTAGCTCTCCAGAAAAATTGCCATGCCTCAATGCATGCCAACATACAAAAATAAATTGTATTAAATTGTTTTATGATCTTCTTCTCAAATCCACTAAAAGGGAGTACGTCCCTGAGCGCTGCATGCGCATGCTGCATGCGCTTAAACTTCAGCGTATAGATTAAGTTTAAAAAAAAATATACTGACATATATTATATAAAGCAACCAATGACAATCCGACAAGCGATTTGTGTACACATTAATGGATGACAATACACGTACAACCCTCGGGCCGGCGCAAACAGCGGTCCGGTGGAGACCCCGCCCAGAGAATCCAGGCGGACTAGACGGTGTCCGATGGGCAGACTGCCTCAATGTGGGAAGTGGCCGGCCAGTTCGAAGAAGAGCACGTATGCCTCGCAGCTGGTGACACTGCGCTGATTGACCGGACGCACCCGTGAGTCGTACATCGTACCACTCGGCCGTGTGCGGGTGTTTTGCAGTAGGCCGTGTAGTGGCCGAAGACCAGCGTGCCGGAGTGGTTGGCCACGCCGTACAGTTGTACCTGCAGAGCGTCTGGTCCAGCCGATTACGGCGACAGGTTCAACCCGGTCACCGGAATGTCCACGGCGGTGTTGAGTTTGCTAGTGGGACCACTCCTGCGGCAAGAAAAGTTTTCAGGTGCACCACCAGGATGCGCGGGAACTTCTGGATCGACAGGTTCCTGGTGCACTTTTTGCTTGTTTTGCCGCTTTTGGCACCTAGGAACACGTCAGCTTCTCGTCTCCGTCGAGCACCTCCCTCCCTTATGAAGAGGTCAAAACAGGCTTGCAGTTGCACCTGGCCCGTCCTGGCCGGGATCGTAGGCTCAGATCCCAGAACGGCTCGAACGTGACCGGACGCGTGGCCGCACACCGTGCACAGCAGCGTCGACTTGAGCTGGCCGATAAACAGATCAACTAACTTTTGAGTTCTCCAGACGCAGGGTGCGCTTCCAGGCCTCAGCTGACTTCTGACTGGCGCTGAGACTATCGCCGATGTTGGTAGTAATGGGCTTGGGCCGGCTGTAATGCGATTTACCATTCTCGTGCAGACCCTCCAGCAGGTTACCTGAGGAACTCCTGCGTCGTCCTGCTGCTTGGTAGTCCATGAAGCGTGGCGCGAACCGCTGGATCTGTGACTTTGAACGGCGCCGTCGTCAGCACCCCCGCTCAGACTGATTTGAGTGCGCCCACACGGTCACATATTAGAGCGCCGAAAGCTCTGATCAGCACCCCTTCATTTCCGACGTAGTGGTGTTGATGTCGGAGGCGTAACTCGTCGCGCAGAATGTAGTCGTGCAGGGCGCGAGTGTTGCTCAGGCATTGCAGCACCCAGTGGCGGATCCAGGATTTTCTAAGGCAGGGGGGGCTTCAGGCCCGATGGCGGCATATTTCCTCGTAACGGGGCGGGGCATGGTCCAGAAGGGCGCCAATCCAATATGTCAACTAAACTGGTCAAATATGCCTCTTCTTATCCCCCCCCCGGGGGGGGGGGGGGGCAGAATCTGCCCCTCCCGGATTTTTTCTCATATCTTGGAAACTATTATCGTTATTGCCGTGAAACGTTCCGTACCTTAGTTGTAATCCATTTTACGTCTTCTCTCAACATTTCAGTTGGGCAAACTACAGAGGCGATCCAAAATAGATTAATCATTTTTAGATTTTTGTTCTGCCCATATTTGGGCATACATGCTGTATCAAACTGTGATGGCCTATGTCATTAGGCCAATTCGGAGCAACATAGCCATACTCGGAGGCTAAAAGGTGTTGGAGAACATGTTGTCCATCAATATATCGGAATAATCAATGTGACCAGATTCGGGCAATTGCCCTTATTCCACTGTAAATTACGATCTAAATATTTATTCCGCGACGCAAAATGTGAAATTGTGAACAG
>JAXIVJ010009933.1:0-49160 GCA_036785665.1 Chirona hameri
GAATTGTAAGTACTTATGCCCTCATGACACCCTGTAAGTTTCAAACTGATCGGTGAAAAACTCTGGCTTTGGTACAACTGCAAACATTTGTTTGGAGGTGGAGTCACTTGACCTGGTCTGGTGACCTGACCTGAGATGACCCGAGGTTATTTTTTTCAAAGTGTGCGCAATTGATGTCCTAACAGGTGTGTCAAAAACCCGAGGGGGGATCACCCCCCCCCCCCCCCCCCTGCAGTGCGCGGGTTAATCAGGTCATAAGCACTTGCAATTCTGCTATATTTGATTTGTATTACGGTGACCTAAGGTAAGGTCGAGTTTGTGACCTTCCCATTATAAGTCGATGGAAAAATGACTAATGCGAATAGGTATATTCATAAGAAATGGCAAAGCTTGCCGAACTTTCACCAAAACCACTGTTCTTGTGCCGACAGCCGAAGGCAAAGATCAATGTAGCATTTAGACTTGCGACCTCTACGAGGTTAACTTTGGTGACCTCAGGATCTCGGTTTTTCTTCAATAACTTTGTGCAGGCATTTCTTGCACATCTCAATTACAATTTATGTCTATAGGTCCTATAAATAAAGTGAAGAAAGTCACGTTTCATACACTCACAAAATCGCTACACACGACCCGGGTGATAACTCCTGCCACAGGGGTTAATTTGGAAATTTACTCATGCATGGGGTGTAATTGTTGAGGCTTCGTTACCCATGGCAGACACCTGCGTGGTGTGTCAGCACCGACCACCATCGCATAGTGTGTTCCGTACCCACAGTTCAGGTGTTGCTTTATACATGAGGTCTGTATGCTCAAAGTATACCAACAATCATCACAAATATGTACACACTTGGAATTAAGTTAAGAACATGGTTACAACAACAAAATATGTCCCTACACGAGATGTTTGGGGGCGGTTTTACAGCATACGCCGGTTGAAGAAATGGCTCTTTTCTTGCACAACGCCGCGGAATTTCATTTGATCTATAACCACTGTTTTTATCAGAGATTCAAATGGCGCTGGCAGAAAATGCCTATATATTTTGATTATGAGTAGTTTGGTGCTTAAGCAAGACTACCGTAAAATAAGATATAAAACCATTACAAATTGAGGCAAATTAAAGCAAGAACGAATTACGGCACTGAAGAGGCATCGTATGCTCAATTAACCGAAATATTTGAACAGTGAAAAGCTGCCCTACCTACACTGTTATGGTGGATTAGTGCGTCATAAAAGCATGCTATGGCCGCGCTAGGTACAACGACACAAATACTTTTAAGTTTGGAAATCGGTTCAGTGGAATCAGGAATGCTTGTAAAGATATTCGTAACGAGCAACGGCACCGCTTGCGTGAACCATTGTGATATTCAATAGCAAAGGCGGCGCATCTTATACTCGCTTAGGCTTCACTCTTCGTCAATAAGAAAACAAAACGTGACAACAGACTGGTCCTCGTGCTGGTTCGTGGCTACAGACTCGTGCTGGCTACAGACTCGTGCTGGTACTCGTGCTGGTCCGTGGCAACAGACTGGTCATCGTGCTGGTCCGTGGCTACAGACTGGTCCCTACCTCCGTGTTGGTCCATATATACAGCCTGGTCCTTACCTCCGTGTTGGTCCGTGGCTACAGACTGGTCCTTACCTCCGTGTTGGTCCGTGGCTACAGACTGGTCCTCGTGCTGGTCCGTGTATACAGCCTGGTCCTTACCTCCGTGTTGGTCCGTGGCTACAGACTGGTCCTCGTGCTGGTCCGTGTATACAGCCTGGTCCTTACCTCCGTGTTGGTCCGTGGCTACAGACTGGTCCTTACCTCCATGTTGGTCCGTGGCTACAGACTGGTCCTTACCTCCGTTTTGGTCCGTGGCTACAGCCTGGTCCTTACCTCCGTGTTGGTCCGTGTATACAGCCTGGTCCCTACCTCCGTGTTGGTTCGTGGCTACAGACTGGTCCCTACCTCCGTGTTGGTCCGTGTATACAGACTGGTCTTTACCACCGTGTTGGTCCGTGGCTACAGACTGGTCCTTACCTCCGTGTTGGTCCGTGTATACAGACTGGTCCTTACCTCCGTGTCGGTCCGTGTATACAGACTGGTCCTTACATCCGTGTTGGTCCGTGTATACAGCCTGGTCCTTACCTCCGTGTTGGTCCGTGTATACAGACTGGTCCTTACCTCCGTGTTGGTCCGTGGCTACAGCCTGGTCCTTACCTCCGTGTTGGTCCGTGTATACAGCCTGGTCCTTACCTCCGTGTTGGTCCGTGTATACAGACTGGTCCTTACCTCCGTGTTGGTCCGTGGCTACAGCCTGGTCCTTACCTCCGTGTTGGTCCGTGTATACAGCCTGGTCCTTACCTCCGTGTTGGTCCGTGGCTACAGCCTGGTCCTTACCTCCGTGTTGGTCCGTGTATACAGCCTGGTCCTTACCTCCGTGTTGGTCCGTGGCTACAGACTGGTCCTCGTGCTGGTCCGTGTATACAGACTGGTCTTTACCACCGTGTTGGTCCATGTATACAGCCTGGTCCTTACCTCCGTGTTGGTCCGTGGCTACAGCCTGGTCCTTACCTCCGTGTTGGTCCGTGTATACAGCCTGGTCCTTACCTCCGTGTTGGTCCGTGGCTACAGCCTGGTCCTTACCTCCGTGTTGGTCCGTGTATACAGCCTGGTCCTTACCTCCGTGTTGGTCCGTGTATACAGACTGGTCCTTACCTCCGTGTTGGTCCGTGGCTACAGCCTGGTCCTTACCTCCGTGTTGGTCCGTGTATACAGCCTGGTCCTTACCTCCGTGTTGGTCCGTGTATACAGACTGGTCCTTACCTCCGTGTTGGTCCGTGGCTACAGCCTGGTCCTTACCTCCGTGTTGGTCCGTGTATACAGCCTGGTCCTTACCTCCGTGTTGGTCCGTGGCTACAGCCTGGTCTTTACCTCCGTGTTGGTCCGTGTATACAGCCTGGTCCTTACCTCCGTGCTGGTCCGTGTATACAGCCTGGTCCTTACCTCCGTGTTGGTCCGTGGCTACAGCCTGGTCCTTACCTCCGTGTTGGTCCGTGGCTACAGACTGGTCCTCGTGCTGGTCCGTGTATACAGCCTGTTCCTTAACACCGTGTTGGTCCGTGGACTGGGACTTACAGCGGTACCGGCGTGCGGCTGCAGTGTGACCCAGACCGGTGTCTGCCTTTGTAGCAGGTCCCTACTACAGCGTAGCACAGCTTCGCCTATGAACTGCTGCCGGCGCAGCCGCTCACAGCCCACCAGGCGCAGCCGCACGTCCGTCCCTCCCAGGTCATCTGACAGGTCAGGGCAGGTCAGGTCAGCCCATCTGACAGGGCAGGGCAGGTCAGGTCAGCCCATCGGACAGGTCGGTCAGGTCAGGCCAGCCCATATGACACAACAGGGCAGGTCAGGTCAGCCCGTCTGACACAACAGGGCAGGTCAGGTCAGCCCATATGACACAACAGGGCAGGTCAGGTCAGCCCATCTGACACAACAGAACAGGTCAGGTCAGCCCATCTGACACACCAGAGCAGGTCAGGTCAGCCCATCTGTCAGGTCAGGGCAGGTCAGGTCAGCCCATCTGACACAACAGGGTAGGTCAGCTCAGCCTATCTGACACAACAGGGCAGGTCAGGTCAGTCCATCTGACACAACAAGGCAGGTCAGTTCAGCCCATCTGACAGGTTAGGGCAGGTCAGATCAGCCCATCTGACACAACAGGGCAGGTCAGGTCAGCCCATCTGACAGGTTAGGGCAGGTCAGGTCAGTCCATCTGACACAACAGGGCAGGGCCTCGGCTAACATGTTAACTGGGGGGGGGATGCCCCTGCAGTGACCGCTGGCTGCCCCCCCCCCCCCCCCCCCACCCCTCCAGTGACCAAATTTTGGCCCTCCCAGTGGGAACAAAATTCGTAGGTAAAAATACAAACGTACGGTCTGTAAAATAGAAAAGTCGGCACTGAAACATGCTTTCAACTTAAAACCAGTAAAACATCGTTTGCGGGTCTACCTGGTGTAGCTTTGGAGATCTTGAGGACCGATACCCGCCCCTCGTCGCGTCGGTTCGATATTGGCGTGGACCATATATGTCAGTTTTTGGGGTGGACCTCTGCCCCCCTTGAGTCCACCCCCCCCCCCCCCCACAAGGGGGCTCTCCGCCCATCGTTGTGTTCTGGCCACTGGCGGATCCAAGGGGTGGGGCAAATGGGCCAAGCCCCCAAACCGCCTGAGCTCAGCAAAACAAAAATGACGCATTTTCTCATTTAACCCGCGCACTGTAGGGGGGGTGCTTTCACCCCCCCCCCCCCCCCCCTACAGTGCGCGGGTTATTTTGTAGGGGGAAATATTCAAATGCTTCCTATTTCAAGGTTATGCATGATATTAGTCCAATTACTTCTGGATCATGTTATTATAGGATATTCTCGATGATCCATGTGTAAGTTTTGTTCAGTGACCCCTATGGGGTCAGGTCATCCGAGTTCACCATCACTTTTTGTCAATAACTCGCGACATAATGAAGATAGAGAAGTAAAACTGACAGCAATGTGTTTGTCTCGTCGAGACACGTATCCCTATATGCAACATGACCTACTTAGGTCTTGACCTCAGGTAAAGGTCACGTGAGCTGTGGTTAAATTTTGAAGTTGACCTAACAAAGTCACGATGTATATTATTTGAAGCGCCTTGGCGAGTTAAACACAATTACGTAAACAGTTTTCCATTATCTTTGTTAGCTAAAAGGGTATTAGCGAAAAACTGTTTTGCAAAAAAAAACAGATTTTTCTTTGTTGACCTCTGGAGCAGGGGCGGCGCCACGGATTTTTTCCAGGGGTGGCAAAATTGACTGGAGTAGGTACGCATGTATCCTCTACTGGGAAAAAGTGTCACGGAAGTATAAAATGCTAATAAACCTCGCGACAAACAAGATTAAAACCCAACACATTTCTTCCTATTTTTATGTTATTAATTAGCTGAAAGGTGTCTATTTTTGCAAGTTTTTCAAATATTTTAGCACATTTATTTTGATACCAGACCCATACAATATTACTAGCACCCCACGATGAATTAACTATGTATCGCGTTTTTCAGATGGTAGACAATTTATAATTAGCAAATAATAGCTTCTGCCTTCTGTAAGTATAATCTTGGAACTCAGAACGTTGGACAGGGATTAGGAGAAGAAACGAGTATACTCGTTTCTTAAATATGTAACGGTTGTAAATATTTCGGTGGCGCTGTTCCATAGGGAAAACGCCCGCCGCGCGCGGAACCGGCGTCGCCTTTGTCGTGATGGGGGTTTCAGGTGGTGCGGCGGGATTGGATCGATGTGGAGATTGTGGCAGCACGGTCATGTGGAACTGTGATGATTAGGGTCATGTGGAAGCATGTGGAACAATACAGAGGTTCGTTATCAAACTGGAGTGATATGAGAGACGGCGACGCTACTTGAAAGGCAGGAACAGAAACCCGCAACACATATATGTAAATGTTCGAATATTGCGGTGGGTATGGAAGTAAAGTACCGAATAAGTATAACCAGTAAGGCGCCGTAATTGGCGATGAACGAGCGAGCGCGACCGAAATGTATGGTGAATTTCAACTCGGTCGGGCAAGTAGTTTCTGAGATACAAAAAATGGTGAACACGTGCGCACGTGCAGAGACGCACCCCTGACTTGTGGAAAGGCGGCGGCTGAGAGGTCCCTAACCACACACCACGTTATAACACAATCCGGTCAGCCGTTCCTGAGATATAGAATAGGGGTGTGCACGTGCGCACGTGCAGAGGCACCCCACCCCTGGCTTGTGGGAAACTGGCGGCTGAGAGGTCCCTAACCACACACCAAATGTGAACACAATCGGCTCAGCCGTTCCTGATATATATAATAGGGGTGTGCACGTGCGCACGTACAGAGGTCCCTGACATGTGTGAAACTGGCGGCTGAGGGGTCCCTAACTACACACCAAATTTGAACACAATCGGCTCAGCCGTTGCGACGTTGTTGCGAGCAAACACTTTTCAACACCCCTCACGCGGCACGCGCCACGCGCCACGCGCAGTGATAGTCACCCACATGAGTCGCCACTGGTCTCAAACAGGTTAGGTTGGATGGGGATACTCAGCAAAGAAACCCGCTTATCAATAGGACGTGCGGTTGCAGAGATATTAGCTTCTCAAAAGCAGCGCCACGGGCCGGGCTGGGTCGGGTCGGGCCGCTCATATTCAGATTTTTCCCATATGCCACGGAAGGACGAGCGAGCGCTTCGTGCTCGCTCGTAATTATTTCGTTATTATTTCGTAAGTGGTATAAACATGCAAGTTGATTAATGTCAAGACAATTATGAGATATAGACATAGGAACAGCAAACACACCACCCAGTGGACGCGTTTCGTCTTACATAATTCCTCGGCACCGTATGATTAGACGAAATTGTATACACGTGTGTAGCGACACATGATGTGTTTCGATAACTCTTTGAGTTTTCGAGATATATACCGTTTTGTTAAGGACACTCATATATATATATATATATATATATATATATATATATATATATATATATATATATATATATATATAGGCGCAATTTTACTTTTTATGAACTCTGGTGACCTCAATATTGACCGGCCTAAGAAATGGCCGGAATACTTTCGATAGAGCTTGTCTCGAGTTATCTAAGTCGTTTTCCGATTATCGCTACACTGTGTGGTTTTGAGATCTTAGGGGGCGGCTATCCGCCCCCTCCCGGCAGTCTGTGGTTGGTGCGATCCCCGGCTGTGCACGGGTTCACATTAATTATATTGTATTTCTTTAATTAAAATATTACGCGTCTGCCCTGCCCTTCCCGCCTCTGCCCTGCCCTGCCCTGCTCTGCCCTGCCCTGCCCTGCCCTGCCTGCCCTGCCCTGCCCTGCCCTGCCCTGCCCTGCCCTGCCCTGCCCTGCCCTGCCCTGACCTGTCCTGTCCTGTCCTGTCCTGTCCTGTCCTGTCCTGTCCTGTCCTGTCCTGTCCTGTCCTGTCCTGTCCTGTCCTGCCCTGCCCTGCCCTGCCCTGCCCTGCCCCGCCTCTGTCCCGTCCTGTCCTGTCCCTCCCTGTCCTGTCCCGCCCTACCCTGCACCACCCTGTTTGACCCTGCTCTGCCCGTTGCCGCCACCCTTCCTGCCCCGCCTAGTGGCGCCGGCACAGCTGTTGCATTGGCATGCTCTCAGTTAGATTTAGTCAATTTAGATTACCTGATACAGAGCGAAAGTTGCGGTCAAATTGGTAAATATTATGGTCACGACCAGATATAATAGTTTGAATAGCAATATAGACTAAACATAACTAAAATTTGCATTGGTCGACGAAGGGAACTGTTCCATAATGTTCACAGTGGTTGGAATTCACAATTTTGACAAACAGCACCGGTACAATTTTGACGGTGGCCTAACTGTTAGGGGTGGCATTGCCACCCCTAAGAAACCTTTACGAATACAAGTTTGATTAAATCACCCATTCATCCATAAAGAAGCCAAATCCGATGAGTTATCTGTTTACGACTTTTGTATATTTCGCCCCCAAACCAACACACATACAGGTTTACATCCGCGGTACAGGCACCTGACACATACAGGTTTCATCCGCGGTGATCCGTGGAGAACCAATTGCTTCTGATGAATTCGTTGGTTCTAGGAACATAAGACTACCCAATACCACCTTCATCACATCACATGACGAAACCGGGGAATATCGACGAAGCAATGTTTCTCTCCTTCGTGAAGTTTTGTATGCGTTTGTCTTCACTTTCGATCTGGCGGCATTGATTTGGAAGCATAGGTCCTATTTATATACTTTTGGGGTGGCCCTCAGCTCCCCCCCCCCCCCCAAGGAACCCTCGGTCCACACAGCTATATCTCGATCGAATAACCGATTTCACCGCAAATCCGACGAATAAATGTAGGGCTGTGTCTGTGTGCCAGTATTTGACAGACACGACCGATCATTAATGGGTCTCTCGAAAACATGCCAAAGTTGAGCCGATATCGACCCGATGCTCTTAGTAGGACGTCGGCCCGAAAAACGTTTAATAAACGTTTAAAAGCATAATAACTATTTAAATCATTCACGTTTAACCGTAATATGTGATATGAGTTGTACAGTAAGCGGCAATAGACGGTAACAACCAGGTAACAACTACTCTTAGTTCCGGTGCCTCGTTTTTTATTCCAAGAGATACCGTTTTTTCTTTGCAAGGGAAATTGCATGGATTGGATGCACTGATTAAACTGCACTGATTAAAATAATAATTTGATGAGGAGTTTATAATTGCACCGACTACTTTATCTTCGCCTAACGAAATAGTTTTTGAGTCGAAAATGAAACGCCTCACAAAATGACCTGCTAATGTTTTTTATTTACGGTGTGAGGGATATGATGTCTCAAATTCAGCCCTTGGCCCCACTGGCGCATCCAGAACGTCCACAAACGTCGCTGTGAAGGTCTGTCTCAAAACTCGTCTGACTGTTTGTTTTTGCGCCTCAACCCTCAGCCCGCCTCAACCCACGTCGTGCCGGGGGTGAGGCGTTTGAGGGGGGGGGGGGGGGGACGCCCCCGATTTTTTTTCTTCTCGGGAATATCACGACAATGGCGGCGTGTAGCACCACCGTTTCTGGCACATCTGTTTCGGCATGAATTGCTCACCTTTAGTAAATTTGTTGCCCTCGGGTCATCTCATGTGAGGTCACCAGGTCACGTCAAGTGTGCACCACCAAAGAAGGATGTGGTCGAGCCACAGTTACAGTGTTTGACTGAGAGATGTGACACATAATTTAATCAGGTCGTAAGTACCCACAATTCTGCTATCTCGGATTTGTTTTATATTGGTGAATTTAGGTCAGTTCGACCTCGTGACTTCCCCAATATAATACCTTATTTTCATGTTTTTAGACCCGGAGACCTCCTTCGTCGTATCATTTTTGATAAAACAGGCAATTTTGTCATCCCTCCATTCACCCAAATATCTGAATTTGGCCGCCATGGCGTGGAGTGTGAAAAGAAACTGCTTCCATCTAGGAAGCATGCCATCTGCGACCACTGGGTGGCACCAGCAACAAAAATACCACCAGGTAGGTATCCGTGGTTGTGCAATTTATGTAAATTGTAACTAATTGCTGTCCTTTTGTGAGATTTGCCAGCATCATGGTTGTACTTTCCGGGTGCTACTGTTTCATGTAAACGTACTTTCAAAGAAAGATAAGATCAGTCTTAGTAGGTACAGGAACCTGCAGTTGAGTTCCTACATGGTACACACTATGGTCCGGCTTATCTTCTCATCTAGCGTACGTTTGACTGCAAATTAAGAAACAACAATAAATGCATTCAAATTACATAACTGGGAGCTTTGAAATGACATATTGATGCATTAGCTCACCCCTGTTATTATCTATTGACTGATTTTAAGCACAAATCCATTTTCCTCCGCAAAGAGCTAAACATGTATTTTTGCTTAAAATCAGCCAATAGATATGGTGAGCCAGTGCATCAATATATCATTTTGAAGCTCTCAGTAATGCTGTTTAAGTGCATGCATTGTTGTTTCTTAATTCACAGACAATCATAGGCTAGAGGAGAAGATAAGCCAGATCGTAGTGTGTACCATGACAATTGCGGGTCCCTGTACATCTCATTGGTCCAGACGTGTCAAGATCCTAGGCATCCAGGTCCTATAAGGATCCAAGATCCTAGAAGGTCATGTTAGCATTGCTCTCATTTGTCCAGAACCAAAAATAATAATGGTGTTTTCTATATTATTTGTGGAATATTTAATGATGCCTTGATTCCATTACATCAAATAGGCAAAACATCAATTGTCCAAAACTCATTTGCAGCACCCAGAAAAGTAGCAACTGACATTGGCGTATCCAGAACGGTGGTGGTGGGGGGGGGGGGGGGGGCATAGGTGGTTTGGTGGCAAGTTCCAACAAATATCACACAATTTTGCAAACTCATCAGATTTTGCTTGCTTATGCATTGATAGCTCATTTAAAACAAACTTCCCATAGTAAAAGTTGCTTAGATTGTCTTCTATATCAGAAAATGTGTCAATTTTGTGCCGATTTCAGGCAGTTTGGGGGCCATGGCCGCCATGCCCCCCCCCCCCCCCCCCCCCTCTGGACCTGCTAGTGGCAAGTTATGTCATCATTGAATGTGGAAACATCTGGATATTTTTGCATCCTTGTAACAATAGGTATAACAAATATCAGTAGACGATGCAATGTCACGTGGTTCTGAAGTACAATTATTCAGACACCACCATCTTTATGTGCAGCCATTGGTGGATCCAGAATGGTGGTTTGGGGGGGGAGGGGCGGGGGACCACGAGTGGTTTGGGGGGTAAATTCCAAAAAAATGCCACAATTCAGAAAACTCATCGGATATCGCTTGCTTATGCATTGATAGCTGATTTAAAACAAACTTTCCTTGGTAAAAGTTGCTTAGATTGTCTTCTATATCAGGTAATGTCTAAATTTTGTGCCGCCTTCAGGCGTTTTTTTGGGGGGAGGGGGCATGGCCGCTACCCCCTGGATCGCACTCATTTGTAACGATCACAAAATGTGTTATGTGTTGACAAAATGTGCTCTGTGTTGGCACAATGTGCTGCGTGTTGACAAAATGTGTTATATGTTTACAAAATGTGCCAGATTGCCGATTTTTATAAATGTTAGTCAACGAGGCGTGAGAAAAACCTTATTTTTAGAGTAATTGGCCATAAGAGCGCGAAAAATGGAAGTGAGTTAGTCTGACTCTTTGTCGGTGTCAGCCTCGAGGTTTTTCACCTCTGCGAACCGGCCCGAACCGGCCCGAACTGACCATACATACGCTTTTCGGAAGCTAATAACTTTGCAATCACTGCTTCGATTGATATCGGGCTTTCACCATTAGATGGGACCATCAAATCAATTTTGATTTTGTTATGGTGCGTTCTGATAGGGGTGTTACCACAGCGCGTGGCACACGCAAACGTCGAAATGAACACAAATAATTATGGATCAAAAATGGCATTATTAATCTAAGCACTAAAAGAAATAGTTCACCTTGGAAAATTTTTACCCAACACGATTTGATTATATTTTTTAATACAATTTATTTTTATATTGTCCAAAATGGCCTTATATCGCGCCGATTCAGGACAGAAGGCCGTAAATTTTAATTGTTTATCAAAACTATATGCATACTCTCTGAGTCAGAGTCCTGACGTCACGCGAATGTAAACAATGGTTCAGCCAATCAGATTCGAAAGTAGTCGCGTAAAGATAGACTCGCATTGGAGATGTGCCAACCGGCGGCCGGCGATCGCATGCTAGCACCAGCTGCAAGCTGATTGGCTGATGGTATAGCATCTGCCCGGGCTAGAACCAGTAGAACATTCTTTCGCCAGCACCGCATTCCTTCGCCAAAAACTCAAATATATTCGGCTGCAGTCTTTTCAGTCAAGAAATCTTGCAGATAGGGGTTTCCCAACACGGGCTACAAAACTGCTATCTCAGTTTAAAATTAATGTTGAAGGTGAACTATTTCCTTTAACCCACGAACAGCAGGGACTTTGCGCCGAACACGAACTGCAGGGGGGGGGGGGTGATTTCCGCCCCTCCGTGAGATCTCGAAACCTTCGCTGCGTAGTGACAAGCGGAAAACGTCATTTGATAGCTTGACACAAGTTCTATCGAAAGTATTTAGTATTGTTTTAGGTCAGGTCAAAATTGAGGTCACCAGAGGTCATCAAAGGTCAAATGTTCCAGTTTTTCCTGTTTTAGGACATCGCTCCAGACATTCCCATATATATCGGAAACTTTGCTAGTTAGAAACAAACTGAAAAAAGAAAACGCCAGCCAATGAAGACAAGGCGTCCTCAAAATTGATATCAGGTCAATATTGAAGGCTCCAGAGGTCAAAAAAGAAAACATGCTGTTTTGTTTTGCAAAACTGTTTTTTGCTATTAACTTTTTACTTACTAAAGATAGCGGAAAACTGTTTACACTATTGTGTTTATCTTGTCAAGGCGCTTCGAATAATATACATGGTGACCTTGTTAAGTTAACTTTGAGAAAAAAATTGACCTCAGGTCAAGGTCAAGTGGTGACCCAAGTAGGGCATGTTGCATATGGGAAGACGTGTTAATTTTTAGTAGTTAAGTAGTTAATGTGCGGGTTAATTTATACGACCAGTAAAACGCCTTTTTAGGCGATGACCGAGCGAACGCGCTCTGGTTAACCTAAAACATGTTTGAAATATGGAACGGTAAGGGAGCACACGTGGTAGTAACACAGTCATTTTACTCCTCCAGAAAAAATTGCCAGGCCTCAATGCATGCCAACATAAAAATTAAGTTGTATTAAATTGTTCATGATCTCCTTTCTCAAATCCTCCAAAAGGGAGTTCGTCCTGAGCGCTGCATGCTTCAGCGTATAAATTAATGCTTAGAATAATAAAGCCATTTTTGATCAAGAATAATTTTTCCAAGGTTTTGTGTTCATTTCGACGTTCGTGTGTTCCAACTGCCACGCGCTGTGGTACCCCTCTATCAGAATGCACCATACCCAAAAAAAATGTGATGGACCTATACAATGGTGAAAACCCAATCTCAATCAGAGCAGTGGTTGCAAAGTTATTAGCTTCCGAAAAGCGTCTGTATGCCCGGGTCGGGTCGGGTCGGGTCGGGCCGGTTCGGGCCGGGTCAGATGTAAATTTGTCTAGTAAGTTGACGAGAAACCTCACGGGCGCTTCGCGCCCGCTCGGTAATGAAGCATGCAGCGCTGAGGGAGTACTCCCTTTTGGCGGATTCGAGGAAGGAGATTATGAACAATTTAATCAAGCTTAATTTGTATGTTGGCATGCATGGAGGCCTGGCAATTTGTATGGAGTACTAAAATAACTAAAAGGACTACGTGTTACTACCACGTGTGATCCCGTACCGTTTCATATTTCAAACCTGTTTAGCTTTACCAGTGCACGCCCGCTCGGTCATCGCCCAAAAAGGCGTTTTACTGGTTTATGTCATTGCAGAACGTTAGCGGCATGCGTTATGCGGTAAATGCGGCATGCGGCATGCAGTAAATATCTTCCCTCCCCTGTGCTTGGCAAATTATGCAATATTCACCTCGCTTTTTGTTTGCTTCGTACCTCGGGCCTTCTGGCCCTCGGTCCTTTGCATACAAAACCTCGGTGAATATTGCATAATTTGCCAGCACCGCACTATGGGCCAGGAGCCCGATCTTGCCCGCCGTAATTGATTATTGACCTCAGGTGACCTTGTCCAGCCTCATACCATTGGCATGGGCACTTGGAGCAAGTATTATGAATTTGGAACCATTTCGTGCTAATGGTTTCCAAATACTACCGTCACTACCGTCACTAAACTACTACCGTCCAATCCCCACTTGGAAAACGCACGTTAAGCGCAGCTCGGTACTCAATGAGGCTCGCAGAGTCGCCACCATCTCTGCATTGTCAGCAGTCGCTCCGTGGTGTGGTCCAGTAGGCTTTGATGTAGGACTTGAGCGTGGGTAGCCGTCACGACCATTGCATTGGATTACATTGCATTGCATTGCATTGCATTGCATTGCATTGCATTGCATTGCATTGCATTGCATTGCATTGCAGAACATTGCAGGGATCATACATTCACCCCTCACGAGTGCAGTGGCAGGTTGTGGAAGGAAATTGGACTTACCACAGCAAGCCGAACCATTGAGGGTCACAACCATACTCGCATTTCCGTGTTATCGTGTGTTATCCATTAGATCGGCATTATCGAAGAAGCTGCATTCAAGTTTTTGCCGACATTTCTGTTGTCAACACAAATTGTAATTAAAGGGAATAGTTCACCTTTAACATGGGGTTTTGAACTGAGATAGCAGATTTGTAGAGCAGATCGAAACACGGGTTGTGGTGAAATAATACCTCGCTACGCTAAGTAATTTCGACACAGGACTAGTGGGCCCCTTTTAGAAGAACAAGTTTCATTTCCCCGAAACTTGTTTCGGGTCCTCACAACGGTTGTTTACGTTACAAGCAGTCTGTGTATATATGCCTAAAGTCGTCATTATTGCGTGCAATAGTTTCCATATCCAAGTTATATGCATGACGTCATAATTGTCATGAAGTTTTGTATGGCCATGAAGGAGAAAAGAGAAACATGTCCATTTTTCGACGGATATCCATCTATCGTCCAAACAAATGCCATATTCGTTTTTTTCAGCTCGAAATACCCCGTATAGCCAAATTTCAAGACAACTTTGAAGGTGACCTATTCCCTTAAAAAAAAACACGAAATGCCCAACTTTGAGTGCTAATTTTGAGTTCACAGTGTAGCCAAGCTTCCATTTTAACCTCAGAACATGCACATTGTAAGATTCTTGCTTTATCCCATTCGTCATTACATCGTAAACATACATCGATTTCGCGAGCCATGGTCTCCCTGTTGTAAGCTTCGTACAAAGGTCCGTATTTCGGTCCCGTTTATACCTCCACGTATGATTGCACTCAAAAAGTATTGCCATATTCTTAATCCACGTTCTGTTCTGAACATATTCATGTATGTCCTATATATATATAAATGAAAAATCACTCCGACCAATTATGGCGGGATAGATCGGGCTCCTGGCCCATAGTGCGTCGGGCGGGAATATATAATCTCAAGACTTTGTCAACACTATTTCTTCAGACTGACACGGCGGGCACGAAGTTGATGTGCGAGAAGGTAGGTAAACCAAGCAACACGAAATGCTAGACGGTCACGTGGAGAGTTTCCCTGTTTTTTTTTTAGCATACCTGACACATACCTGGACCAACGTCGCAAAACACGAATGCTTGGTTAAATTGAGGATTGTCCCCGTACTGCAGCCTGCTCCGAAATTTCTGCTTCTTCTCCGGCAGCAACGCTAACTGAACCTGAAACAACCCAAACACATTTTGAACCTTCTTTACTCATTCTTAAGATGTGCATTATGTTGTTCATATGTACATGTGACCTCAAATAGTTTTTTATTTCCACGTCATGCCGTCAATTTGAACCCATTCCGATTAGGGAACAGCTAGGATTCCCGAAACCCATCCAACCCAAAGCAAATACTTTGACTAAATTGATTAATACATGACTTCCAAGTCAATTCAAATATGAACCTGCAGGATTACTCTAAGTTAGTTTACAGAACAGTACAAAGATTATAAGATTGTCATATATGATATAACGTGCCGACAAGCTAAGGACCTCAATTGACGTTGGAACTGACTAGGACCATATTTCCTGGGCGCACCATACCTGCGTATAATTGCTACCCTCGCGCACTCTTCTCGGTACGCCTTTAGCTTGCAGCACCTGAACGGTGAGCTTCTTAGTGGGCCCGTCATACGCACAGGCAGCCTCCACTCGCCCACATCCGGTCAGAGAGTCGACGCTGCCGACCACATTCCGCTGCACTGGACGCTCCTGCCGCCACACACGATAGACACAGAGTCAGCCTGAGGTACACCGGACAAACACAGTCAGGGTGACAAGGAGCCACATCGGACAGGCACAGAGTCAGCCGGAGGTACACTGGACAAACACAGTCAGGGTGACAAGGAGCCACATCGGACAGGCACAGAGTCAGCCGGAGGTACACTGGACAAACACAGTCAGGATGACAAAGAGACACACGATAGACACAGAGTCAGCAGGAGGTACACCGGACATACACAGAGTCAGCCGGAGGTGCACTGAACAAACACAGTCAGGATGACAAGGAGCCACACCGGACAGACATATAGTCAGCCGGAGGTACACTGGACAAACACAGTCAGGATGACAAGGAGCCACACACGATAGACACAGAGTCAGCCGGAGGTACACTGGACCAACACAGTCAGGGTGACAAGGAGCCACACCGGACAGACACAGAGTCAGCCGGAGGTACACCGGACAGACACAGAGTCAGCCGGAGGTACACCGGACAGACACAGAGTCAGCCGGAGGTACACTGGACAGACACAGAGTCAGCCGGAGGTACACTGGACAAACACAGTCAGGATGACAAGGAGCCACACCGGACAGACACAGAGTCAGCAGGAGGTACACTGGGAAGACGTAGAGACAGCAGAAGACACACCGGACAGACACAGAGTCAGCCGGAGGTACACTGGACAAACACAGTCAGGATGACAAGGAGCCACACCGGACAGACACAGAGTCAGCAGGAGCCACACCGGACAGACACAGAGTCAGCAGGAGCCACACCGGACAGACACAGAGTCAGCAGGAGCCACACACGATAGACACAGAGTCAGCCTGAGGTACACTGGACAAACACAGTCAGGATGACAAGGACCCACACCGGACAGACACAGAGTCAGCCGGAGGTACACTGGACAGACGCAGTCAGGATGACAAGGAGCCACACCGGACAGACACCAGAGTCAGCCGGAGGTACACCGGACAAACACAGTCAGGGTGACAAGGGGCCACACCGGATAGACACAGAGTCAGCCGGAGGTACACCGGACAGACACATAGTCAGCAGGAGGTACACTGGACAAACACAGTCAGGATGACAAGGAGCCACACACGATAGACACAGAGTCAGCCGGAGGTACACCGGACAAACACAGTCAGGGTGACAAGGGGCCACACCGGACAGACACAGAGTCAGCCGGAGGTACACCGGACAGACACATAGTCAGCAGGAGGTACACTGGACAAACACAGTCAGGATGACAAGGAGCCACACACGATAGACACAGAGTCAGCAGGAGGTACACTGGACAAACACAGTCAGGGTGACAAGGAGCCACACACGACAGACACAGAGTCAGCAGGAGGTACACTGGACAAACACAGTCAGGGTGACAAGGAGCCACACAGGACAGACACAGAGTCAGCCGGAGGTACACTGGACAGACACAGTCAGGGTGACAAGGAGCCACACACGACAGACACAGAGTCAGCAGGAGGTACACTGGACAAACACAGTCAGGGTGACAAGGAGCCACACAGGACAGACACAGAGTCAGCCGGAGTTACACAGGACAGACGCAGAGTCTGCCGGAGGTACACTGGACACACACAGTCAGGATGACAAGGAGCCACACCGGACAGACACAGAGTCAGCAGGAGGTACACTGGACAAAAACAGTCAGGATGACAAGGAGCCACACCGGACAGACACAGAGTCAGCCGGAGGTACACTGGACGAACATAGTCAGGAGGACAAGGAGACACACCGGACAGACACAGAGTCAGCCGGAGGTACACTGGACAAACACAGTCAGGATGACAAGGAGCCACATCGGACAGACACACAGTCAGCCGGAGCCACACCGGACAGACACAGAGTCAGCCGGGGGTACACTGGACAAACACAGTCAGGATGACAAGGAGCCACACCGGACAGACACAGAGTCAGCCGGAGGTACACTGGACCAACACAGTCAGGGTGACAAGGAGCCACACACGATAGACACAGAGTCAGCCGGAGGTACACTGGACAAACACAGTCAGGATGACAAGGAGCCACACCGGACAGACACAGAGTCAGCCGGAGGTACACTGGACAGACACAGAGTCAGCCGGGGGTACACTGGACAAACACAGTCAGGATGACAAGGAGCCACACACGATAGACACAGAGTCAGCCGGAGGTACACAGGACAAACACAGTCAGGGTGACAAGGAGACACACCGGACAGACACAGAGTCAGCAGGAGGTACACCGGACAGACACAGAGTCAGCAGAAGACACACCGAACAGACGCAGAGTCAGCAGAAGACACACCAGATAGACACTGAGACAGCAGAAGACACACCGGACAGACACAGAGACAGCAGAAGACACTGGACAGACACATAGTCAGTAGAAGACACACCGGACAGACGCAGAGTCAGCAGAAGACACACCGGACAGGCACAGAGTCAGCAGAAGATACACCGGACAGACACAGAGTCAGCAGAAGACACACCGAACAGACGCAGAGTCAGCAGAAGACACACCGGACAGGCACAGAGTCAGCAGAAGACACACCGAACAGACGCAGAGTCAGCAGAAGACACACTGGACAGACACAGAGACAGCAGAAGACACACCGGACAGACACAGAGACAGCAGAAGACACACGACAGCCACAGAGACAGCAGAACACCGGACAGACACAGTCAGCAGAAAACTCACCGGACAGACACAGAGTCAGCAGGAGGCACATCGCACAGACGTAGAGTCAGGACTCAGGATGAGAAGGAGGTACACCGGACAGTATGATCAGCACATCACCACCCCCGTAAGTCGCATCACCCTCCCTACTCACCCACGGCCACAATGGTCACATCAAAAGCCAGCCGAGACAGAGTTTATTGAAATGTGAACAGCCCGGCAAAAAAATACGATCGGCAGCAATCAATGGAAGGGCTTTAAAGTATTCAAAAAAAATTATGCATTACAGCAGTGGTTCTGAGCGGAAAGGGTATGGTTACCCCTTTTGTTGACAGGATTGACTCGTTAACCTCTCTCCCATTGCGCAGACTGCAGTTATCGGCTTCAAGCACCACCCCCGGTACGGTACAGCATATCTTCAGGCGTGTTCTACTAACTAGCGCCATCTAGGGACAGGAATGTAAGTAAACAGGTGCACTTGTGCATTGGGAACCACAGCCCAAAGCAGTGGTTCCCAACGTAACACATAAACCGCAACACAAACCTGGGCATCATTGGCATTAATTGGTTTTGTTGCTGGTTCTGATGCTCTTTGTGGTAACACAAAACAAAATGATCCCGAGAACAAATGTGTTTGTTTTGACACCTCATTCCTGGTGCCAAAACAAACATCATCAGATAAATCCCGACACCAAAACTTTGTTTTTGAGAGTATAACATCGCAAAACTGATTTTTAACTATAATGCATTGCCGCATTGATTAGCGACTGAAAACGAGTTGGGCATCAACACCGTTCTGTCATTGCTGTCTTGCTCGACACTTGCTTAACTCATATACCTAAAGGGGAAATAACCCTCGGTCCTTTAACCCGCGCGGCGCTGGGGTCTCCATCCGAACGCGCCGCGCTGGGGGGGGGGGTAAATTTTACCCCCCTCTTATCTCCCGAACCAATAATCGCAGCGAGATGCGCAAGGCGGCGATCGGAAGCTCTCGATGGGAAGATTCTAAGTAATTCTTAAAATTTTATTTAAAAGGTCACATATCAGGTCAGGGTCAGGTCAAAGGTCAAAACCACCTGTTTTCGAGATTATTGGCTGCAGAGACCGGACTATCAACAGCAGCGCGCCGGAACTCTGCCAAAACACTTCTAAATATAAGGAGAGGGTAATGCTTGAGTATGAATATCATACTAAGTACAGGTCAAGGTCAAAGTCAGGTCACAAAAGGTCACACTGTGAAAAAGTAATATGAAACCCATGTGACACATGTCTCATGGGTTATTTCAGACGTATAATCCAAAAATAATGGTTATTTTGACATTTGACCTCAAGGTCAGGTCAAGATCAGGCAAAAAAGGTCAAATTTTGAAATCCAAAATTTGCAATAACCGACACATGTTTACGGTTTAGTTTTGCCACAGCAATCCAATGGTGCAATTTGTTTTTGTGTACGATGTCTTAAAATGTCAAAATTTGCGATTTTTGTAAAATGCGTCCATCACATTGAACACTTATTAGTGTCATTTGGGGGTCAAAAATATAGATATTTGTTTGAAATTTGGAATAGTCACTCATTAGAGATGGTTATCTGACATATCTTCCGGTTTTTTGAAAATTCTTACAATTTTGGATTTTGTAAACTTTGAAAAAAATAAAAACGATTTTTTGCATTTTGGGGATCAGAAAATCAAAATTGTGCAAATCCGAGATAGCCATCTTGTAGAGAATGTCATGTCCTTCCTTTTGACGTGCTTTTTTTGCAATTTGCTTCAATACTCGCTGTTCTATCATCGATCAAAGTTTCGTCCATTTTGGACCGAAAATGGCGTTACATGACGTCACTAAAACGCTATTTTCGCAAAAACTTCTCGACCGATTTTCTCCAAAATTTATCTGAAGACGTCAAATCGATGCCAGATAAGGTACTGAAAGTTTCGTGTCGATATCTAGTGTAGTTTTGAATCTATAGCGAAAACCCGGGAGGGGGGTAAAATTTACCCCCCCAGCGCCGCGCGGGTTAAGATAACATTCCCCATTGGATAAAATGGTTATTACGAGCGAGCGCGAAGCGCTCGCTCGTCTTTCCGTGGTATATTGGAAACAAATCTGAATATGAGCGGCCCGACCCGACCCGACCCGACCCTACCCGACCCGGCCCGACCCGGCCCGACCCGGCCCGAGGCGACGCTTTTGACAAACTAATATCTATGCAACCACACGTCTGATTGACAAGCGGACTTCTTTGCTGAGCAGCCCTATCCAATCTACCCTGTTTGAGACCGGTGCTGACTCATGTGGGTGACTACCACTGCGCGTGGCGCGTACCGCGTGAGGGTGTTGGAAGGTGTTTCCTCGCAATAACTCCGCAACGGCTGAGCCGATTGTGTTAAAATTTGGTGTGTGGTTAGGGACCCCTCAGCCGCCACTTTTCTACAAGTTATTGGCGGAGTGCCTCTGCACGTGCGCACGTGCACAGCCCTTTTCTATCTCAGGAACGGCTGAGCCGATTGTGTACAAATTTGGTGTGTGGTTAGGGACCCCTCAGCCGCCGCTTTCCTACAAGTCAGGGATGGGGTGCCTCTGCACGTGCGCACGTGCGCACCCCTATTCTATATCGCAGGAATGGCTCAGCCGATTGTGTTCAAATTTGGTGTGTGGTTAGGGACCTCTCAGTCGCTACTCTCCCACAAGTCAGGGGTGGGGTGCCTCTGCACGTGCGCACGTGCACACCCCTATTATATATATCAGGAACGGCTGAGCCGATTGTGTTCGAATTTTGTGCGTGGTTAGGGACCTCTCACCTGCCACTTTCCCATAAGTCAGGGGTGGGGTGCTTCTGCACGTGCGCACGTGCGCACCCTTTTTGTATCTCAGAAACTACTTGCCCGATGGAGTTGACATTCACCATACATTTCCTTCGCGCTCGCTCATTCATCGCCAACTACGGCGCCTTACTGGTATTAGGCTACAGAAAATGGTAGCATCGCCAATCTTGTCTGACTGGGATGGCAAGCCGTTCCGCACGAATTCATGTTTCTTGCTGTAGCACGACTGTTACCGGGATTACTTCGCATAGATAGAAGCGATCAGTTTACCTGCAAAATCCTCAGTTTCTTCATGGAATTCAGTTCAAGTGCATGCAACAGTTTTTCCTAAGCTGTCCGAGGCAAAAGTTAAAGTCGTCGTCTTCCTTAGACCACAACCGCCTCAGGTATCCACAACCGACAAAACCTGATCCGATGCACTATTTGCAGCATTTCTGGTGTCATATTCGCATTCAGCACCTCAAATCATCCCGAAACGTGGTTTCACATCGGAACCATGCGGGGTATTTAACCATCGGAACCATGCATTCCATAGTAGGGCAACCAAACATTTTCAATTTGCTGTCCGGTCATTTTTTATTTTCTTGAAAAGTTGTGCACTGGGGCGGGGAATTAATTGGTTGTGACAAAAAAAAAATGACGACTTATAACTCTAAGACTAAGCAACAAATTCTCATCAACTTGTTTTTGTTTGGATCAGGATTAGTCGGAGAACAATTTGGCAATCACGTTTTTTTGCCACGTGACCTCGTGACCTACTTTTTGCCCCGTGACCTTGACCTGTTGGAAACTTAAATAATTTGTTTTCGTCTGATGACGATTTGAGCTTCATCCAAGACCTTCCGTATAAAACAATAAAGAAGTGGTGTTCGACCTGTACAAACTATTTTTGAGTCTTGCAATGCTGACATAATACGCTGTTCGGGCACCTGTCCGTCGATAACTTCGCATCTACTTGACATACGCTGTCGAAACAAAGTCCAGAGTGATTCATGACGATGAAACCTCTCGGTTTGGTGCCTGTTACACCGACATCAGGTCGCCATATGACCTGCCAGGCCAATACAACGTAACGTACCCAAACAGCGTAGCATTGCAAGGCTAAAAACAGTTTTTAAAGGTCGAATCCTACTTTTAGATTTGTTGATACGAAAGGACATAAATGTAACTAAAACTGTCATCAGACGAAAATGTTAATTTTAGTTTCTAACAGGCCAAGGTCACGGCGCAAAATTTAGGGACACGAGGTCACGTGAACAAAAAATTAAAATATAAAATCCGAGATTGCCAAATTGTTCTTTGACTAATCCCGATCCCCAAAACAAGTTTATCAAAATCGCTTCTTTAGTCTCGGAGTTATTGGTCGTCAAAATTAGGCCTGCACAGTGAACTTGGGAAATTTTCGGAAGGCCTTATATTGGAAAATATTTGTTGGGAATCTTTTGGTCACCACCAATAAATTCACCCTTGAGGTCACCCTTGATACCCCCAATGCACAACTTTGCAAGAAAATAAAATATTGTCTGACGGGAAATTTGAAAACAATAATTGGTTGTCTTACTGTGAAAGTCCAAAAAAGTAGTTTGTATAGGTCTAACCCCACTTTTTTTCTCTTTTTTTATACGAAAGGACATCAACGAAGCTCTAATCGTCACCAGACGAAAATGTTATTTTCAGTTTCCAACTGGTCAAGGTCACGGCGTAAAAAGTAGGTCACGAGGTCACGTGACAAAAAAATCGGAAATCCGTAATTGCCAAATTGTTTTTCTACTATTCCTGATCCAAACGAAAAAGTTCTCAAACTCGCTTTTTTAGTCTCGGAGTTTATTGGTCGTCAAAACTAGGCATGCCCAGTGAACTTGGGAAAATACGGAAGGCCGTATTTTGGAAAATATTTTTTTGGGAATTTTGTGGTCACCACCAATGAATTCCCGGCCCTAGAAACCCCCAATGCACAACTTTTCAAGAAAATTACAAATGGTCGGACGGCACCCACCGGTTGTCATACTGTGATTTTTTGGAAATGCCCTCCGGTGAATTTTGGAAATGATCCTTTCTGCAAAATGACCAGGCATGACTACTTTGACATGACCTAGCTAGCGGGTCAACCATAAGAGATAACACACAAATGGTTATTACCAACTAGTAAGTTGATCAACAGGCAAACATGACAATAAGACTCTACATCTTAAGTTTCATAGTTTCTGATCAGGGGTGCAGCCAGACCTTCGGCAAGGGGGGCACGTCATCCCCAGGGGGCCCTCTCGGCCAAAGGCCCCCCCAAACAAATCAAAAACGCGAAATGGTATCTCCTCGGCGAATTTAGGCCTCTATATTTTGCAGGGGCCTTAAATGATCGAGAGAAAAAAAACGTCGGACAGACCCATGTTGAACAGACCCCTTACGTAGATCGACTAATCAGTACGTAGTCTGATACAAAAGAATTTGGGGCAACTGACTCCCTTTGGCACCATGTGAAGTATTAACGCGCGCACCGACGTGGGTTGCGGATATCCGCCCACCTGAAGTTTTCGTAAATATTGGGAACACGGCGGTGTGCAGCGCCTCCAAACTTAGCATAGCTATTCGGGTATCAATTATCCACATTGTGTGTATTTTGTTATCTCGAGTCATATCAGGTCAGGTCAAAAGTTCATGTTAAGTGACCCCACCTCCAAGCAAGTTTTTAAAGTTTGTGGCCGTGCCAAAGCCACAGTCATTGACCGAGCGGTTTCAAACTCACAGGACTTAATTAGGCCATAAGTAAATACAATTCTCTAATCTTAAATTTTAAATATCGGTGACCTAAGGTCAGATCGATTTCGCGACATCATTATATGTAAATGGATAAAATGAAAACACGTATAAATCCACAGTAAATTTTACCAGTTTCACCAGTTACACCATTATTGTGCCGTATGCAAAGACCTCCAAGTCACATTTTTGTTCTGTGACCTCTACAAGGTCAACTCAGGTGACCCCGAGGTCACGCGTGGTTGTATTCAATAACTCTTTGCCAAATCAAGGTAGAGCAATGGAGTTCTCAACATTGTGTTTGGATCGTCGAGACGTGTTGATTGATTTAAAATTTTAACTTGGCCTGACCTTGACCTGAGCACAGGTCAGGTAATTTTGGGAATATTACCCAACTAGGTCATGGTCATACGATATACTATTCGATGCTTCTCGACGGAGAAACACAATGGTGAAAACTGTAGGCATCACTTTATCATGCGTATTTCAAAAGTTATCCCTAAAAACAATTCCGCGATTTTGAGAATGTTTCAAGTTCGATGGCCTCCCCTGATGAGCCAGCTATTGACCTGAGATGAAATCTGATGGAGCCTGAGTGATTTTTTTTTCGGACGCTTTTTTGCGCTTCTCTTTTTGTTTTCGAGATATATACGGTTTTTGGTAAGGATACCATATATGGTCTAAATTTGACCTTTGTTGACCTCTGGTGACCTCAATATTGACCTGACTTAAAAAATTACCTTTGTACTTTCATAATACCTTGTTTCGAGCTATCTAACGTTTTTGTTTGTTTGTCGCTATGCTGGATATTTTGTTAAAAAAAAAATACGGCAGGTTTTCTCCCCCCCTCCTGTCGGTTCGAAGTTGGCGTGGACCCCGTCGGTGCGCGGGTTAACAATTTTAGTTGCACGCACAAGGCTCCTTGAAGGTCCCAGCAGCAACACAATGAAGAAGGGGCAACGCGAAACTTCGGGCCCTCAACATTTTATGTTGCCCCGATTGCTCACGTTTGTGACAAATTACATTGAAAACATATAAATTCTAGGTAGTTCACTGACGTATAGACTATGGAATGTGGAGGCGCTTTACGCGAAACGATCTGCCATAAGTTTGCAAAGACAACTTCGGAAAACAGCAACGTATACAACTTCAGTCCAACATTTTGAGCGCTCTTGGGCTTATCAAGTAGCTTGTCTTAGTTTAAGGCCACTGGCAGATCCACCAGGTGGCGAGGGGGGCAAAGAGGTCATGCCCCAAACCGCCCGCAAATCGGCCACAAATTGACACATTCTCTTATTTTAAAAGATTAAAAATGAAGCAACTTAACCAAGGGAATGTTCACCATCAAAATTCAATACGAAACGAAATTCAATGGCTGACCTTGTACCGGCGCTGCCCGATCAGTGACCGGTCAGTTGCAAGTTGTGGGCGGAGTCAACGGCGGGACTACAGAGCGACCGGGCGTTAGCCTCTATCCGAGCTCGTATTGTGTTTAACATTACGAGTGAATGGAAAACGCCCTAAATTTTCGTTTGACACTAACCAGCTTTTATAATAAAAATTAGCGCAGGGCCTGAAACGTCCATTGCGATAAATTTGTTCATACCAGTTGATGCATTCAAAAGTTATCGCCGAAAATTAGGGTCCCAAGCGCACTGGCCGATCCAGGGGGTGGCAACCAGGTCATGCCCTCCCCCATGGGCGGATCCAGAGGGGGGGGGGGCACAGGGCCATGCCCCCCTCAACCACCTGAAACCTACGTACATTTTACACATTTCCTGAGATAATATAAAATCTAAGCAACTTTTACTAAGGAAAGTTTGTTTTAAGCCTCGCCAGTGCAGGGGGGGGGGGGGGGGGGGTGATGCCACCCCTCGGTTTTTCTGGAATAACTCGCGTAAATATCAACCGATTGCGATGCAACTTTCATTACCCTACTTGTGAACAATTTGACACATATGCTCACAAATTTTAAGTTGTAGGTCACATGACCTCACATGACCATGATTATATGCTCACCTTTGACCTGTTTTCAAGGTCATGTCAGGCGCAACTAGCGTCCCGTAGTATTGATCAGTGTAACTTGTGCAGTTGCATAGTGTTTGTTGCTCAGGAGCATATGCAAAGGTGTTTCCAGGTGATAGTTGTGGTTTACATTGCGATTGTGACCTTGATTGACCTTTTCAGAGGTCAACCGAGGTCACTGACCTCCGATGACCTCATATTACTTTTTTTGGCTTCTGGCAGTTTCTAGGACATTTTGTGACGCTGATTTCAAATATGGGATCTATTTTACATAATCATATGTTCCACTGGGGTCATGCGCCCCAACAGGTCAACCGACATCACTGACCTCAAATGACCTGACAAGACCTGACATGACCTTTTTTAATTTGGCAGTTTCTAGGATATTTTGTGACGCTGATTTCAAATTTGGCACCCATTTAGCATAATTATATGCTCATTCACGATTCTAGCTCGATTAAATTCAATTTATACGCATTTACAATTTGGTTGAAATTTGGGTCATTGACATGACTTCAGAGGTCATATAATGACCTAGGACCTTATGATCGGGTACCAATGGCTTCCTCTCGTGACAAGCAACACGTTCGTTTTTTAATCGAAGCTCTAACCCAACTAGGGCGACACGCTAGGGTGATTGTCCCCCCCCCCTCCCTGTACGGCCACGCACTGATCGGACCCTGCACGGGCGAGGGTTAAATCAGTTATAGATAGATGCACAAGCAAGCGAAATCCGATGAGTTTTCCGAATTGTGTGAGACTTTTGGGGTTTAGCCGTCCCCCAAACTGACCCAAACCACCCATTCTGGATCCGCCCTTGATCCACCCCCCCCCCCCCCGCAAAAAAAAATCGTTAACAATTTATCTTAAAAATTTAATTTCCAGTAGTCAAAGTCCAGCTATCCACAGTGAAACACTGGAAAATTTTGGAAAACACGGCTCTTGCCATCAAATAAGGGCTTACAAAAGTTCAACTGGACGCGAAAATAGCGGCAAGCTAGCTGCCAGCCGGAATTGAAGCTCGAACAAACGTTTTGCTATACATGTAGGAAGAAGACTTCATATAGTATCCATTTGGAATCCAATCTACACTCTATTTCGGCGCAAATGATTGTCAAACATGACGCGTTGCTTTTGTGGAAATAACCTTTCGGGACGTGTGACAGCGGTGTGTACAAAATTCACGTGTGATTCTCACGAAGGTCCCAATGGCAATTGTGCAATCAAAATAAAACAAACTATAGGTAGGTAGGTATGTACAGTCGGTCTCATAATGATCTTCCCTTGCCACCACGTGGCGCTACGGTCGCGATAGGCATAAAAAGGTGGCTTCCCCACCGTAGGTTGGTACCCATTGTGGCTGTCTGGCAGGTGCGTGACCTGGGGAGGGAGAGGGAGGGAGGGAGTGCGGGGCGTTGTCGGAATGGAATTCGCCGCGACCCGGGTGGTGGTCAGAGCCGTCTGTATCGAGGGTCAAGAGGTCGCCTGTCCTGAGCTGGCAGAGATCCAATATTGGAGACTGAATAACGGTGTTCACCACATTAGCCCAAACAGCTCAGTCGGCATAACTGTCTACTCCTAGCGTTTTCGTGGATTGGGCGTAGGTTCGAATCACGCTGGCGCCAAGAGCTTTTACGTGTATTTCTTTCTTAATCTAATCATGCCACGTGTCATGTGCAATGCGGAACCCCGAAATTACGAATGCAAACGTCGACCTGATGATTCTACACGAAAAAGCAGACAAGTGCAGTGGGCCTCGCACTGATATGCAGTGATGGCCTACGTTACGCTACGGCATGTTTGTTGGTAACACGTAGCTCAAGCAATCGTTGCGCAGCGTAATTGAAGTATTTCGTAGCGCACTACCGAAAAATATTAAAATAACGTAACTGCTACGCAAGGTATTTCGTAGCATAACATCAGGGGGCGGCGCCACAGCGGGGGAGGGGCAGGGGCGGGCAAATATTGCGCGCCCGGACTTAAAGGAAATAGTTCACCTTCAACATTAGTTTTAAACTGAGATAGCAGTTTTGTAGTCCGTGTTGGAAAACCCCTATCTGCAAGTTGTCTTGACTGAAAAGACTCTCCAGCCGAATATATTTGAGTTTTTGGCGAAGAAATGCGATGCTGGCGAAAGAGTGTTGTACTGGTTCTAGCCCGGGCAGAGGCTATACCATCAGCCAAGCAGCTTGCAGCTGGTGCTAGCAAGCGAATCGCCGGCCGCCGGTTGGCACATCTCCAATGCGAGTCTATCTTTACGCGACCACTTTCGAATCTGATTGGCTGAACCATTTTTTACATTCGCGTGACGTCAGGAATCTGACTCAGAGAGTATGCATATAGTTTTGATAAACACTAAAAATGTACGACCTTCTGTCCTGAATCGGCCCGATATAAGGCCATTTTTGACAATATAAAAATAAATTGTATTAAAAAATATAATCAAATCGTGTTGGGTAAAATTTTCCAAGGTGAACTATTTCCTTTAAGGAGGCCCCATAAAAACAGAGGGAGTCCCCTCGTAAATATACATAAATACTCAGCAGTTACTAAATACATAGACAATTGGAATGAGTCTCAAGTCGCTCCCGAAAAAACAAACGGGAGATGTTCGAGGAGGCACCTAAAACAAATAAGCATGACAAATGCAAAGGATTCAATTAAAATTGCAATTGAGGCAAACTCCAAGAAGACCCTAAAAACTACCCACACAAGCTCCAAATATTCCCTAAAGAGATGCCCGACACATGCACCAAGAAGACCGCGAAAAGACAGCCGAGACAAGCTCCTAAAATTTCCCTAAGAAGACAACCGATATAGACTCCACATAGGCCCCTACGACAATAATCGGGAAAGCTGTTCATGGGATACTTCAGAGGAGGCTTCTACAACCACAAAATATTCCGTGAAAGCCCCTAAGAAGGCGGTCGAGAAGATTTTTCACGAGGCCCCCACGAAAATAGCCGAGAAGTACCTTTCCCAAATGGAGCCCTTGCCTTCGGTTTGCCCCTCCCCGACACAAATCCATGGCGCTGCCCTGCAGAGCATATGTTGCTGATGGTAATGGGTATCTGATTGGTATCTTATATAGCTGAGGGTAACCTTATTGTTAAATTCTAACGTCTTATGGATCGATGGTTAGATTACCGTTTCCCTGTTTCCCTGTAATTAAGGCGCCATATATTATTGATTCAACTAGCCGTTGACTGGCGTCTCAGCCGAAGGCGACTGAGAGCAAATGTTGCTCCTCAGTCGAGACGTGGATACTATTTGTAACAAACGTTTTGAAAATCCAAGAAATGTTTTACAGCAAAAGTGGTGTGTTATTTTCGAGCGGTGTGGTATGTGAGTTTGTATGCCTATAGTTTGTATGCCTATAGTATGAGTTTGTATGCCTATATTTTTGTACGGCTTATGTTACGTTTAACTTGGTTTTTATCTAACTCGTATATTGTGACGTCACTGAATTTGCAGTATCATAAAATAAGTTATCGACATTTTTCTTAGTTCGATTTTTTATATATAAATTAAGTCCGAATCATTTGAGTGAACTAATTTTCAACGTCAGGTTTCGCGCTAAGTAGACCTTGTTGCACAGGCCCTGACCCACCATCAGACCTCGCAATTCCTGGTAACTGGCATAATTCAGAAGCGAAAGTTTTGCGTACACGAACATACCTGGACATTTAGGACAAGGTCCGCCCCGCCCTCTGACGTCACCTGACCTGTGCGTGTGCGACAGTGCGACCGCTGACACCAGCCGCAGGCCATCCTAGTCAGGGACAAACAGCGAGTGTCGAAGTGATTTGAACCCGGCCTGCCACACTGAGTGAGGTCTACCATCTAAAACTCAGCGCTCTGTCGTCTGAGCTACAGGGGCGAACAAGTTAATGCTGGTTAAACTCGGGAGCTTGAGAGCTTTATTGGTTTCTGATCTATTGCTATTGCCAATGGTCGTTAGAAGAATGTCTACGCCAGTCAATGTCGGGTTAGGTATCATACACCAGCAACAATCAATAAAAGGTGTCTGGATATAGGGTGTCTGGCGCCGAAAAAGGCCGACGAGACCGCGCAAAGCGCGGTATCATGGGCTCTTTACCACGCGAAGCGTGGTCTTTAGAGATGTTAGAGGACTTCAGAGGCCCTTTAGGGTCACCAGGGCCCACTGAAAGACATGAGGTCCCCTTGGACGTTCAAAAGAGCCATGCGCATGTCAGAGGGGCCCCTGGCCAGACCGAAAGGGCCCCTGAGCGGGTCAGAGGGCCCCCTGAGCACGTCGAATGGGCCCCCTGAGCACGTCGAATGGGCCCCTAGCCAGCACAGAGAGCCTCTGGGCAGGTCGAGAGGCCCCTGCGCATGTCGGCAGGGCGACAAAGCGGACAGCGCAGTCCCTTGCCAGGTCATAAGGGCCCTTGAGCAGATTGGAGGGCCCCTGGACAGACCAGAGGGCCCCTGGGAAGTTAAAAAGGCCCCTGTGCAGGTCAGAGGGGCCCTGACCAGACCGAAAGGGTCCCTAGGTGGGTCAGAAGGGCCCCTGAACATGCCGAATGAGCCTCTAGTCAGCACGGAGGGGCCCCATGGCAGGTTGGAGGGCCCTCGGAGTATGTCGCAAGGCGACAAAGCAGCCCGCGCAGTCCCTTGTCAGGTCGGAAGGGCCCATTACAAGGCTAGAGGGCCCCTGGAGAGACCAAATTTCCCCGTAAAGTTAACAGGGCCCCTGTGCAGATAGGAGGGGCCCCTGACCAGACCGAAAGGACCCCTGGGCGAGTAAGAAGGGCCCTGAACATGCCGAATTGACCCCTGGTCAGCACGGAGGGGCCCCAGGGCAGGTCGAAGGGCCCCTTGAGGATGTCGGCAGGGCGACAAAGCAGCCAGCGCAGTCGGACCAGAAGAGTCGCTGGGCAGATCGGAGGGGCTCCTGGGCAAGTCAGAGGGGCCCCTGGCTAGACCGAAAGGGTCCCTGGGCCGGTCGGAAGGCCCCTTGAACATGCTGGATGAGTTCCTAGCCAGACTGGAGGGGCCCCTGGGTAGGTCGGAGGGGCCCCTGAGCAGGGGAGGCGGATTGCGGGGGGCAGGGTACCCAAAATGCCCCCCAGTCGAAAATCCTGGGGGGCATAAGGGTCATTTTGCCCTCCAGATTTTAGCCTGCTCAATCTGGGGGGCAAGATGATCCCCCCGCAGGATTTTCAACTGGGGGTGGGGGATTTGGGGTACCCTGCGCCCCGCAATCCACCGCCCCTGCCCCTGAGCATGTCGGCAGGGCGACAAAGCAGCCTGTGCAGTCCCTGGCCAGGTCGGAAGGACCTCTGAACAGGCCGAATGAGCCCCTTGACACACAAGAGGGGCTTCTTGGAAGGTCAGAGGAGTCCCTGGTGAGACCGGAAGGGTCAAAGCACGTAGAGATCCCAGATGAAGATTAAATACAAAGAGGACATACTCCACAATACAAATATTAAAAGCGGAGCTTTCGGGTATATTGTAATACCCTTCGTCAGGGCGCTACAATATACCCGAATGCTCCGATTTTAATTTTTCCTGTAGAGTAAGTCCTCTTTATATTATATATATCACCCACTCCACGTCATGTCTTTTCGCTTCGCGGATCCCAGATGAGTCCCTGAACAGGTCAGAAGTTTGTTGAAAAGGTCAGAGGGGCCCCTAGACGATCTGAAGGGACCTTGGGCCTTTCAACAGTAAGAATACAGTTGTCCAGAGAATACAACTAAAAAATTTCGCGCCGCTCCGCGGCGCAATTTAACTACAAATGCATTATATGCGGGTTAGGAATAAAATCGGCCCGTTTCTCGGCGCATTTATGTGTTACGTTGCTACTTTCCTATATAATTTGGCAAAATAGTTCACTTTAGCACTTTTTACCGCACTTTTAAACGCACAATATAGTTTTTTTTAGGTCCGCACCATACGCAATGCGACGCATTGATGAGAAAGCATATCCGGGGCATAAGACTCAAAATTTTCGCGCCGCTCCGCGGCGCAATTTGTGTAACAGTTCCAGGTCTTGAGCTCAAAAAATATCATAAGTTGGTATAGCTGATTCCAAATTGGTGTCACTGGTTCAAAAGTTGATATGGCAGTTTGCTAACTCCAGCTCCTAAAAGTTGGTATGGCCCATGCCATACCTGTCATACTGCATTTGCCATCCTTGTAACGTGCCTTTTCATCCGTTTTTTGTTTGTGGGGGCCTTTTCAACGCTTGTGAAGGGGGCCCTTTAAACGCTCAGGGAGCACACGCACGCACACACCAGCACACACACTCACCAGCACACACACACCAGCACACACCAGCACACCCACCAGCACACACACCAGCACACACACACACACACACACACACACACACACACACACACACACACACACACACACACACACACACACACACACACACACACACACACACACACACACACACACACACACACACACACACACACACACACACACACACACACACACACACACACACACACACACACACACACACACACACACACACACACACACACACACACACACACACACACACACACACACACACACACACACACACACACACACACACACACACACACACACACACACACACACACACACACACACACACACACACACACACACACACGCACACGCACACGCACACGCACACGCACACGCACACGCACACGCACACGCACACGCACACGCACACGCAGAACTTACGTTGCTGACGAGAGAGGGGGCCGAGTTGGAGGCGGTGACGTCTATACCAGAGCGCCATGCCCGCAGCGGCGGCTGGAAGGCGCGTCGCTCCAGGGCCTGGGAAACCGATCGGCTTGTCAAAGTAAGTTACTTCCATTGTTTGTGCATGCCACAACTTCTCATAAGACATTAAATTGTCACCCGAAATTGCCATCGAAGTTCCAACAGATGGGATCTGCTTTCATTTTATGCGATGTTTGCTCTTGAACGCACCTTCAGTATCTTCCACTCCAGGCTGAGCATGGACTTGGTGCGGCTTTTGTGTTGGTGTTGGGGCGGCGGCTTGACACGTTTGTGGCGCACGGGGCGATACGGGTCGTATGGGTCGTATCCGGCCAGACTGGGTCGAGGCTGTCGGCCCTTTCCAGCCGCAGGCGCAGCGTCCTCCGACCCGCCTCCCGACTGCAGCACACAGACATACATACATCAGCACAGGGAACACACAGACATACATACATGAACACACGGAACACACAGACATACATACATCAGCACACGGAGCACATAGACATACATGAGCATACGGAACACACAGACATACACGAGCACACAGAACACAGCCAAATAGACAACACACCTACAAATACACCTATACTCTAAACTAGTAGTTCTCAACGTCAAGGGTATGGCTGCCCCTTTGTGGCGACCAGAATGACTCACTTCCCATCCCCCCCCCCCCCCCCCACGTAAACCGTAATACAAAGCCGAGCAACATTCTGTATTTCAAAAGCCGGAGAATGACTCAGGTTGTTTTTCTATAGAAAAACACCATTCTAAAGAATAGTATTATTTCCATATAGAACAACACAGCCGTCTCCATATGGAGCATCTCAGCCAATAACCTTCGGTTATTGGCTGATATGCTCCATATACGATAATGTGGCACCAGGGATCTGCGATAGTGAAACAGAAGCTGCAGGACTTATAGACGTATGTCCAATGAGCACTGGGCGTCATCATCGAACGAATTAGCTACATTATTTCCGTTAACTGCTCAATCACATTACCTCCTCCAGCAGGCTCCATTACCCCAGGTGGGGGGGGGAATTACCCCCTGTTTGAGAACTACTGCGCTAAATGAAACCTTTGGACTGTTGATATAAACAGAACTCACGTGGTAGGCTTTTAGTAAAAGGTTCAAAGGTTGCGAGACTCGGCCAAGGTCATTTTTGAACTACACTAAGACAGGAGATCCAGACAGTTTCGCTAATGGGTATCGGGTGCTGCCATTACGAAAGCCAAAAAGAAGTGTTACATGGAATATAATACACTTCCTTTAAAATGCAGATGAAAATTAGGCGACACGTTTATGAAGAACATTAAAATACAGAGAGGTGAGAGAGTTAGAGAGGGAGAGAAAATAAACGAAGGAAAGGGATAGGACGAAAAAGATTAAAACAAACTGAATGATCATTGAATTCCTTCATACATGCTAGTTTTAACAAGACGTACCTCTCGACTGAGAAAACAGTTATCCAAACAGGAAAGCCATAGACCAAGAGAGCCGTACGTACGCCTTCCTCCGGTTCCCCGAGCAGTATGGACGGCATGCTCTTGGTCAGCTTTGATGGCATGGAGAGCCGACTGGAGCCGGTCTTCGGCTGACTGTCGGGCTGTCTAACCGTCTCCGAGGCCGGCCGGCGGGGCGGCTGGGAGCCGGGCGGGGGCGGGGGCGGGGACGGTGAAGGGTCGCGCGGCGGCGTCCACTGCTGCAGGCCGTCCAGCGACTGCAGCGGGAAGATGAGCAGGTGCGAGTAGCGGAAGTACTGCAGTGCTCGGCCGTGGGTCGGCTTGGCGTCACTGGATAGTGCCAGACAGGGCGTGCTGACCGCCGCCAGTCGGTCGGCGGGTGGCGACGGGCTCTGGCGGCACAGCGCCGGCGGTGCGCTCTCCACAGACGACTGGGGTGTGACCGGTAGCATGCGACGCTGCCGGCCGGCCGCGCCCGGAGCCGGCGGCAGCAGACGGCGCGGAGACCGCAGCCGCAGCTCACCGCCCGACGCCTCCGACCCACACGGGTGTGCGGTGAGCTCCTCGCTGGGCCCGCCGTCAACACAGGGACCCTGAGCTCCCGCCGTCTGCCGGCACTCCTGTGCGCACGACTGACAGACGCCGCCACTCTGTGACTCGGTGAAGGGCAGATCTCTTTGCTGGGAATGGCTGCGTGCGAAACTTGTAGTCGTGCTTCTCACAGCTGAAGGCGAGCTCCGTGAGAGGCCCATCACCTGTGGGGAGCTCTGCTGCGGCCGGGGGGAACTGCGTGGTGACGGCGGGCTGCACAGGGTCTGTTGCGGCCGGGGGGAGCTGCGTGGTGACGGCGGGCTGCACAGGGTCTGCTGCGGTCGGAAGGAGCTGCGTGGTGTCGGCGGGCTCAGCAGGGCCGGCTGTCGGCACAGAGTGTGTCGCCGCACCACTATTGGCTGCCGACATTTGGGCACGTTCTGGACGGTGTAGGTGAGCCGGTGAAGCAGGCGGCCGTCGGCAGCGGCAGGCAGGCCGGTATCGCGGCCGGAGCCGTACCTCCCACCGAAGTACGGTCCTGCTCGCTCCTGTCAGTCACACCATTGGCACGTCAGTCGTAGAACTGAACAATGCAGCTCTAAATCTCAGTCGCATGATATTTGCAAAGTTTTTTAGTATCAGCGAAGAATGGCAACCTGCCACTCATTCTCGGTGTTAAATTTAGTCCGAATCTTGTGAATGGATGGATTTACGAAGTCAGGCCCCACGCTAAGCAAAGCTTCTTGCGCGGGCTCGGTCTCCCGACCCCACCGCCCTCTCACACGATTCCTGGTAACCGGTATAATATTTTGCAAATTTGTACGTGCCCAAACATACCTGGCCACGGTCCGCCCCGCCCTCTGACGTCACCTGACCTTGAACGCGAGCGCTGCCGCCGGCCGCAAACCATCCAGTCAGGGCCAAATGGCGAGCGCCGAAACGACTGAATCGAACCCGGCCTACCACATCCGGTAAAGTCTAAATCGCAGCGCCCTCCCGACTGAGCTGCCGGGCGGACAATCAACAGATGACCAGTGAGAGCACGGTGCTGACTTACATCCAGCACTGGCTGCAGCTGACAGGAGTCAGCCGGGTGCCGGCCGTTAGGCTCGGTCGGTCCGTCCAGACTCCGCGCCCGGGCGGCGACAGCGCGGTGGCGGTGACAGTCGCGGTGGCGCGGAGACGCCGGCGGGCCGTCCTCACCGGAGCTGCTGGATGAGCACGCGGAGCACGCGGAGCCCGCCTCGCCCTTCTGACCGAGGTCGGCGGCACCCTGCTCTCCGTGAACGGCCGACAGACGGCTGGCTGTAGGACAGACAAACATACAACTGGCTGTGGGACAGACAGACAGACAAGCTGGCTGTATGACAGACAGACAGGCAGGCTGGCTGTGGGACAGACAGACAGACAACTGGCTGTGGGACAGACAGACAGACAGGCTGGCTGTGGGACAGACAGACAGACAACTGGCTGTGGGACAGACAGACAGCCAACTGGCTGTGAGACAGACAGACAGACAACTGGCTGTGGGACAGACAGACAGACAACTGGCTGTGGGACAGACAGACAGGCAGGCTGGCTTTGGGACAGACAGACAACTGGCTGTGGGACAGACAGACAGACAGACTGGCTGTGGGACAGACAGACAGACAACTGGCTGTGGGACAGACAGGCAGACAGGCTGACTGTGGGACAGACAGACAGACAACTAGCTGTGGGACAGACAGACAGACAGGCTGGCTGTTGGACAGACCGACAGGCTGGCTGTGGGACAGACAGGCTGGCTGGCTGTGGGACAGACAGACAGACAGGCTGGATGTGGGGTAGACAGACAGATAGGCTGACTGTGGGACAGACAGACAGACGACTGGCTGTGAGCCAGACAAACAGACATACAACTGGCTGTGTGACAGACAGACAGACAGGCTGGCTGTAGGACAGACAGACAGACAGGCGGATTGTGGGACAGACAGACAACTGGCTGTGGGACAGACAGATATACAACTGGCTGTGGGACAGACAGACAGGCTGGCTGTGGGACAGACAGACAGGCAACTGGCTGTGGGACAGACAGACATACTGACTGTGGGACAGACAGACAGACAGGCTGGCTGTGGGACAGACAGACAGACAGGCTCGCTGTGGGACAGACAGACAGACAGGCTGGCCGTGTGACAGACCGACAGACAACTGGCTGCGGGACAGACAGACAGACAGACAGGCTGGCTGTGGGACAGACAGGCAGACATGCTGACTGTGGGACAGACAGACAGACAGGCAACTGGCTGTGGGACAGACAGACAGACAGGCTGGCTGTGGGACAGACATACAGACAGGCTGGCTGTGGGACAGACAGGCAACTGGCTGTGGGACAGACAGACAGGCAACTGGCTGTGGGACAGACAGACAGACAGGCTGGCTGTGGGACAGACAGACAGACAGACAACTGGCTGTAGGACAGACATACATACAGACAACTGGCTGTGGGACAGACAGACATACAACTGGCTGTGGGACAGACAGACGGGCTGGCTGTGGGACAGACAGACAGGGAACTGGCTGTGGGACAGACAGGCAGACAGGCTGGCTGTGGGACAGACAGACAGACAACTGGCTGTGGGACAGACAGACGTCAGGCTGGCTGTGGGACAGACAGACAGACAGGCTGGCTGTGGGACAGACAGACAACTGGCTGTGGGACAGACAGACAGACAGGCTGGCTGTGGGACAGACATGCAACTAGCTGTGGGGCAGACAGGCAGACAGGCTGGCTGTGGGACAGACAGACAGACAACTGGCTGTGGGAAAGACAGACAGACAGGCTGGCTGTGGGACAGACAGACAGACAGGCTGGCTGTGGGACAGACAGACAGACAACTGGCTGTGGGACAGACAGACAGGCTGGCTGTGGGACAGACAGACAGGCAACTGGCTGTGGGACAGACAGACAGACATACTGACTGTGGGACAGACAGACAGACAGGCTGGCTGTGGGACAGACAGACAGACAACTGGCTGTGGGACAGACAGACAGACAGGCTGGCTGTGGGACAGACAGACAGACAACTGGCTGTGGGACAGACAGACAGACAACTGGCTGTGGGACAGACAGACAGACAACTGGCTGTGGGACAGACAGACAGACAGACAGGCTGGCTGGCTGGCTGTTGGACAGACAGACAGGCTGGCTGTGGGACAGACATGCTGGCTGGCTGTGGGACAGACAGACAGGCTGGCTGGTTGTGGGGCAGACAGACAGATAGGCTGACTGTGGGACAGACAGACAGACAACTGGCTGTGGGCCAGACAGACAGACAGACAACTGGCTGTGGGACAGACAGACAGACAGGCTGGCTGTGGGACAGACAGACCGACAGGCTGGCTGTGGGACAGACAGGCAGACAGGCTGGCTGTGGGACAGACAGGCAGACAGGCTGGCTGTGGGACAGACAGACATACTGACTGTGGGACAGACAGACAGACAGGCTGGCTGTGGGACAGACAGACAGACAGGCTGGCTGTGGGACAGACAGACAGACAGGCTGGATGTGAAACAGACATACAGACAGGCTGGCTGTGGGACAGACAGACAGACATACAACTGGCTGTGGGACAGACAGGCAGACAGGCTGGCTGTGGGACAGACATACAGACAGACAACTGGCTGTGGGACAGACAGACATACAACTGGCTGTGGGACAGACAGACAGGCTGGCTGTGGGACAGAAATACAGGGAACTGGCTGTGGGACAGACAGACATACAGGCTGACTGTGGGACAGACAGACAGACAGGCAACTGGCTGTGGGACAGACAGACAGACAGGCTGGCTGTGGGACAGACAGACAGACAGGCTGGCTGTGGGACAGACAGACAGACAGGCTGGCTGTGGGACAGACAGACAGACAGGCTGGCTGTGGGACAGACATACAGACAACTGGCTGTGGGACAGACAGACAGCCAACTGGCTGTGAGACAGACAGACAGACAACTGGCTGTGGGACAGACAGACAGACAACTGGTTGTGGGACAGACAGACAGGCAGGCTGGCTTTGGGACAGACAGGCAACTGGCTGTGGGACAGACAGACAGACAGACTGGCTGTGGGACAGACAGACAGACAACTGGCTGTGGGACAGACAGACAGACAGGCTGGCTGTTGGACATACCGACAGGCTGGCTGTGGGACAGACAGGCTGGCTGGCTGTGGGACAGACAGACAGACAGGCTGGCTGTGGGGTAGACAGACAGATAGGCTGACTGTGGGACAGACAGACAGACGACTGGCTGTGAGCCAGACAGACAGACAGACAACTGGCTGTGTGACAGACAGACAGACAGGCTGGCTGTAGGACAGACATACAGACAGGCTGATTGTGGGACAGACAGACAACTGGCTGTGGGACAGACAGACAGACAACTGGCTGTGGGACAGACAGATAGACAACTGGCTGTGGGACAGACAGACAGGCAACTGGCTGTGGGACAGACAGACAGACAGGCAACTGGCTGTGGGACAGACAGACAGACTGGCTGTGGGACAGACAGACAGGCTGGCTGTGGGACAGACAGACAGACAGTCTGGCTGTGGGACAGACAGACAGACTGGCTGTGGGACAGACAGACAGGCTGGTTGTGGGACAGACAGGCAGACAGTCTGGCTGTGGGACAGACAGACATACTGACTGTGGGACAGACAGACAGACAGGCTGGCTGTGGGACAGACAGACAGACAGGCTCGCTGTGGGACAGACAGACAGACAGGCTGGCCGTGTGGCAGACAGACAGACAACTGGCTGCGGGACAGACAGACAGACAGGCTGGCTGTGGGACAGACAGGCAGACATGCTGACTGTGGGACAGACAGACAGACAGGCAACTGGCTGTGGGACAGACAGACAGACAGGCTGGCTGTGGGACAGACAGACAGACAGGCTGGCTGTGGGACAGACAGACAGGCAACTGGCTGTGGGACAGACAGACAGACAGGCTGGCTGTGGGACAGACAGACAGACAGACAACTGGCTGTGGGACAGACAGGCAGACAAGCTGGCTGTGGGACAGACATACAGACAGACAACTGGCTGTGGGACAGACAGACATACAACTGGCTGTGGGACAGACAGACAGGCAACCTGCTGTGGGACAGACAGACAGACATACTGACTGTGGGACAGACAGACGGGCAGGCTGGCTGTGGGACAGACAGACAGACAGGCTGGCTGTGGGACAGACAGGCAACTGGCTGTGGGACAGACAGACAGACAGGCTGGCTGTGGGACAGACAGACAGACAACTGACTGTGGGACAGACAGACAGACAGGCTGGCTGTGGGACAGACAGACAGACAACTGGCTGTGGGACAGACATACAGACAGGCTGGATGTAGGACGGACAGACAGACAGGCTGACTGTGGGACAGACAGACAGACAGACAACTGGCTGTGGGACAGGCAGACAGACAACTGGCTGTGGGACAGACAGACATACAACTGGCTGTGGGACAGACAGACAGGCTGGCTGTGGGACAGACAGCCAGACAACTGGCTGTGGGACAGACAGACAGACAGACTGACTGTGGGACAGACAGACAGACGGGCAGGCTGGCTGTGGGACAGACAGACACAAAGGCTGGCTGTGGGACAGACAGACAGACAGGCTGACTGTGGGACAGACAGACAGACAACTGGCTGTGGGACAGACAGACAGACAACTGGCTGTGGGACAGACAGATAGACAGGCTGGCTGTGGGACAGACAGACAGACAGGCTGGACTGCGCAGCTCACTGCTCACCTCTGTGCGTCACTCGCGCTGGCGGCGGCTTGGTAGCGAGCGACTGAAGACTGAACTGGCGGTACAGACTGGACGGCTTTATACTGGACGGGTACAGGCTGGACGGCTCATGGCTGATGCCGCTGGTCGGTGATGCTCGGCAAGGCAACCATGTCGGTGGCAGGGGGTGACCGGGGCCACCGACTGACATCAGACGGCTGGGCAGCCGGTGATCCCGCTCTGAGGAGCTGTCTTCACTGCCACCAAGCCACTCATCTGACACGGAGGCGAGACAAGTCACTGAGATGACACGAGAGGCGAGACAGGTCACTGAGATGACAGGAGAGGCGAGACAAGTCACTGAGATGACACGAGAGGCGAGACGAGTCACTGATATGACACGAGAGGCGAGACAAGTCACTGAGATGACACGAGAGGCGAGGAAAGTCACTGAGATGACACGAGAGGCGAGACAAGTCACTGAGATGACAGGAGAGGCGAGACAAGTCACTGAGATGACACGAGAGGCGAGACAGGTCACTGAGATGACACGAGAGGCGAGACAAGTCACTGAGATGACACGAGAGGCAAGACAAGTCACTGAGATGACACGAGAGGCGAGACAAGTCACTGAGATGACACGAGAGGCGAGACGAGTCACTGATATGACACGAGAGGCAAGACAAGTCACTGAGATGACACGAGAGGCGAGGAAAGTCACTGATCTGACACGAGAGGCGAGGAAAGTCACTGAGATGACACGAGAGGCGAGGAAAGTCACTGAGATGACACGAGAGGCGAGACAAGTCACTGATATGACACGAGAGGCGAGACAAGTCACTGAGATGACACGAGAGGCGAGGAAAGTCACTGATCTGACACGCTGTCCTCTGATCAATCGGAAAAAGCCGTCGTTCTCATAGAACAGACCTGCTCCGCCATTGCATGGAGGACATCACACTTCTCAATTGATGTTACAATTTTAGCCATGATTTAAAATAAGGTTCATTTTTCGCCAAAGTTGGGACAATATGAACGTCTGATTTTTTTTTCTATAGCGATGTGTAGCTGATGACATGAAAATCAAATTAAATACAAAATACAAATACATATATTTGTATTTCCCATTAACATAATGGGAGGATTATGAAATTGATCTGCTCTTAGGTCTCCAAAATACGCGACAGCAGAATTGTAGGTAATGACGTCCTCATCATATGTTTTTAAGTTTTAAATCATTCGGTCAAAGTCTGTGACCGTGCCATGACCATAAGCCTCAAGAGGTGTGGTTGGTTCCTTAACTTAACCCTATTTGGCAGGCTCCTGGCAACCCCTATTAGTGGCAGGGGATTCCGCCCCCGCCCCGGAGATCTCGAGATCTACCCGTCAGATTTGCACAAATCAAACGGCGTTTGATTCCCCTCAACACGATCTACATTTATAAGAATAATAAATTCCAGTTTTTTGATAGGGGGCAACAGGGGGGCAAAAACGACAAATATTAGAGGTATTTGTGATCCAACACAGCCGTTATGTTGATCAACCGATTTCAACGCAACTAATGAAGATCGATAGAGATTGAATTGGAGATTGATAAATGATGGTGACTTTTCAAAATTAAAAAATCATAGATGTTTTCAGGTCACTAAATTTGGGGGTAAAATAAATGCGTTATAAAACCGTTTTTTTCTCTTATTTTTCGATAAATGAAATGGTGCGCTATTGTGACATCGGACACAACAGTTATACAACATATTTGCATCCATAGGCGGTGCAAGGTTAGCGAAAAATGGAGACAAAATATAGAAAAAATATCTTCCCGTAAACCTCCCCTTTTCAAGTCCCTGAAACCACCTCTGCCGTGCAATATTATTATAGTTCACTAAATCAACTAATTTGCACTTGTTTCAATCACCGTAAACCTATGTAACTCCTTTATTACTTTAGGCAGTTAGAAAGAAGCCGTGAAGATCGCATCTTCGTATTATCGCTAAATGTCACCGAAAAAAATCCTCCCAAAACTGGGTCCTGGAACTGCTTCTGTTCAGGTTAGGAACTTAAAATTTTGACTCCATATGCGAAATTCAATTCTAGGAAAAGTCCCAACATTTCTTGGGTCTGCTCTAAGCCGTTCGGGAGATATCTGCGAAAAAAACATGAGGGGTGGGCAGAATCTGTCCACCGTAATCTGCCCACCGGCAACTTAAATGAATGGTGGGGATCAACAATCATGAATGCTCATGCTCAAACTTGCTACTGCAGGACCTAAAGCAGTGTATCGGCAAAACATTTTTGTATTCATTTCTGACTCCAAAACGTTGGTACCAGCTTCGCTCAGTACTATATTCATAAAGGCCGCTCTCATCCAGTTTGCCCGCCACAAATAGCAGCCCGCCCAAAGCCGAAGCGTACGAATTCGCCGAGACTTGACCTTGAAAAGTCTGTCTGTTTTATAAGATATTGGTCACAAATCTTCTACGGCCTCAAAGTCGAGCTATAGCCATTTTTGATGTTTTATTATGAAAGAGGCTAAGGTTGTTGAACATATAATTAACTGTGTACGCTTTTTAATTTTAAAGTGCACTGACGGAATGGCGATGTTGAGTTTGCAATATTCAAAAGAAAATCATAGTCCGCAAAGACGTGATTCGAAATAGTGATGAGGCGACTCCAATTTTACGAATGTGTGCCAATAATGAGCGGTACAAATGTATTTTTTATCTAATGGGAGGAGTTTCGGGAACCAAATTTTGCAGGTGAAATCGGACACGCAATCTACCGATACACACCAAAAACTCCATATTGGCCCGCGAGGTGACAATATCCCTTTAACCCAGTGACCTGACCTGAAATTAATCGGAGTCAAAACGTTACGGTGTGCGAATGGATGGGCAAGCAGCTGTACAAGAAAAGTTGGCGAGGAACGCCGCCATTTTCCAGCTATTTCTGAATTTCCTCTGGGGATTCGGGTACCCGCCTGCCTAGTGCCTTCTCTCCCATTGTCAGTGATTCGGGTACCCGCCTGCCTAGTGCCTTCTCTCCCATTGTCAGTGATTCGGGTACCCGCCTGCCTAGTGCCTTCTCTCCCATTGTCAGGGCGCGTATTTAACATCGTTCGTCATTGCACATAACTTCCACAAACACGCTGTTCTATAAACACATCTCAAGGTGCGTAGCACTTACCCGGGGACATGGCCGAGACGGAACTGCTCCTGGCGGCGCCGTCAGATGAGAGCATCTCTGAGCATCTCTGTGAGTCTCGCGGTATCTGTGAACTGATAGGTAGGTGCTAAACGCCGACATTGCCAGAAGCACCGGCCGACTCACTCTGCGACAGACACGACATTTTGTTTTCATAACTAATGCTCACATGCCTTCAGAGGCACTATTCACTGACTGTATTGTAACCGTGACTTGGTCAAGTAAACATGTCCACGGCAGTGGCGGATCCAGGGGGGGGGGGTACAGGTCCCATATCTGGTCACACACACGGAACACTGCTTCAGGTCCCCACTGGTCACACACACGGAACACAACTACAGGTCCTCACTGGTCACACACACGGAACACTGCTACAGGTCCTCACTGGTCACACACACGGAACACTGCTACAGGTCCTCACTGGTCACACACACGGAACACTGCTACAGGTCCTCACTGGTCACACACACGGAACACTGCTACAGGTCCCCACTGGTCACACACACGGAACACTGCTACAGGTCCCATATCTGGTCACACACACGGAACACTGATACAGGCCCCATATCTGGTCACACACACGGAACACTGCTACAGGTCCTCAATGGTCACACACACGGAACACTGCTACAGGCCCCATATCTGGTCACACACACGGAACACTGCTACAGGTCCTCACTGGTCACACACACGGAACACTGATACAGGCCCCATATCTGGTCACACACACGGAACACTGCTACAGGTCCTCACTGGTCACACACACGGAACACTGCTACAGGTCCTCACTGGTCACACACACGGAACACTGCTACAGGTCCCCACTGGTCACACACACGGAACACTGCTACAGGTCCCCACTGGTCACACACACGGAACACTGCTACAGGTCCCCACTGGTCACACACACGGAACACTGCTACAGGTCCCCACTGGTCACACACACGGAACACTGCTACAGGTCCCCACTGGTCACACACACGGAACACTGCTACAGGTCCCCATTGGTCACACACACGGAACACTGCTACAGGTCCTCACTGGTCACACACACGGAACACTGCTACAGGTCCTCACTGGTCACACACACGGAACACTGCTACAGGTCCCCACTGGTCACACACACGGAACACTGCTACAGGTCCCCACTGGTCACACACACGGAACACTGCTACAGGTCCCCACTGGTCACACACACGGAACACTGCTACAGGTCCCCACTGGTCACACTCACGGAACACTGCTACAGGTCCCCACTGGTCACACACACGGAACACTGCTACAGGTCCCCACTGGTCACACACACGGAACACTGCTACAGGTCCCCACTGGTCACACACACGGAACACTGCTACAGGTCCCCACTGGTCACACACACGGAACACTGCTACAGGTCCTCACTGGTCACACACACGGAACACTGCTACAGGTCCTCACTGGTCACACACACGGAACACTGCTACAGGTCCCCACTGGTCACACACACGGAACACTGCTACAGGTCCCATATCTGGTTACACACACGGAATACTGCTACAGGTCCCATATCTGGTCACACACACGGAACACTGCTACAGGTCCTCACTGGTCACACACACGGAATACTGCTACAGGTCCCATATCTGGTCACACACACGGAATACTGCTACAGGTCCCATATCTGGTCACACACACGGAACACTGATACAGGTCCCCACTGGTCACACACACGGAACACTGCTAAAGGTCCCCACTGGTCACACACACGGAACACTGCTACAGGTCCCATATCTGGTCAGACACACGGAACACTGCTACAGGTCCCCACTGGTCACACACACGGAACACTGATACAGGTCCCCACTGGTCACACACATGGAACACTGCTACAGGTCCCATATCTGGTCAGACACACGGAACACTGCTACAGGTCCCCACTGGTCACACACACGGAACACTGATACAGGTCCCCACTGGTCACACACACGGAACACTGCTACAGGCCCTCACTGGTCACACACACGGAACACTGCTACAGGTCCCCACTGGTCACACACACGGAACACTGCTTCAGGTCCCCACTGTTCACACACACGGAACACTGCTACAGGTCCCATATCTGGTCACACACACGGAACACTGATACAGGTCCCCACTGGTCACACACACGGAACACTGCTTCAGGTCCCCACTGGTCACACACACGGAACACTGCTACAGGTCCTCACTGGTCACACACACGGAACACTGCTACAGGTCCCCACTGGTCACACACACGGAACACTGCTACAGGTCCCCACTGGTCACACACACGGAACACTGATACAGGTCCCATATCTGGTCACACACACGGAACACTGCTACAGGTCCCCACTGGTCACACACACGGAACACTGCTACAGGTCCTCACTGGTCACACACACGGAACACTGCTACAGGTCCTCACTGGTCACACACACGGAACACTGCTACAGGTCCCCACTGGTCACACACACGGAACACTGATACAGGTCCTCACTGGTTACACACACGGAACACTGCTACAGGTCCCCACTGGTCACACACACGGAACACTGCTACAGGTCCTCACTGGTCACACACACGAAACACTGCTACAGGTCCCCACTGGTCACACACACGGAACACTGCTACAGGTCCCCACTGGTCACACACACGGAACACTGCTACATGTCCCCACTGGTCACACACACGGAACACTGCTACAGGTCCCCACTGGTCACACACACAACACTGCTACAGGACCTCACTGGTCACACACACGGAACACTGCTACAGGTCCCCATGGTCACACACACGGAACACTGCTACAGGTCCCCACTGATCACACACACGAACACTGCTACAGGTCCCCACTGGTCACACACACGGAACACTGCTACAGGTCCTCACTGGTCACACACACGGAACACTGCTACAGGTCCCCACTGGTCACACTCACGGAACACTGCTACAGGTCCCCACTCGTCACATACACGGAACACTGCTACAGGTCCTCACTGGTCACACACACGAACACTGCTACAGGTCCTCACTGGTCACACACACGGAACACTGCTACAGGTCCTCACTGGTCACACACACGGAACACTGCTACAGGTCCCCACTGGTCACACACACGGAACACTGTTACAGGTCCCCACTGGTCACACACACGGAACAATGCTATAGGTCCCCACTGGTCACATACACGGAACAATGCTACAGGTCCCATATCTGGTCACACACACGGAACACTGCTACAGGTCCTCACTGGTCACCCACACGGAACACTGCTACAGGTCCCCACTGGTCACACACACGGAACACTGCTACAGGACCTCACTGGTCACACACAAGGAACACTGCTACAGGTCCTCACTGGTCACACACACGGAACACTGCTACAGGTCCCCACTGGTCACACACACGGAACACTGCTACAGGTCCCATATCTGGTCACACACACGGAACACTGCTACAGGTCCTCACTGGTCACACACACGGAACACTGCTACAGGTCCCCACTGTCACACACACGAACACTGCTACAGGTCCTCACTGGTCACACACACGGAACACTGCTACAGGTCCTCACTGGTCACACACACGGAACACTGCTACAGGTCCCATATCTGGTTACACAAACGGAGCACTGCTAAAGGTCCCATATCTGGTCACACACACGGAACACTGCTACAGGTCCCCACTGGTCAGACACACGGAACACTGCTACAGGTCCCCACTGGTCACACACACGGAACACTGCTACAGGTCCCCACTGGTCACACTCACGGAACACTGCTACAGGTCCCCACTGGTCACACACACGGAACACTGCTACAGGTCCCCACTGGTCACACACACGGAACACTGATACAGGTCCCATATCTGGTCACACACACGGAACACTGCTACAGGTCCCATATCTGGTCACACACACGGAACACTGCTACAGGTCCCCACTGGTCAGACACACGGAACACTGCTACAGGGTCCCCACTGGTCACACACACGGAACACTGCTACAGGTCCCCCACTGGTCACACACATGGAACACTGCTACAGGTCCTCACTGGTCACACACACGGAACACTGCTACAGGTCCCCACTGGTCACACACACACGTAACACTGCTACAGGTCCCATATAGCAGAACCAGGGTGTGGCCACCGGGGGGGGGGGGGGGCTGCCCCCCCCCACCCCACCCCCCCCCTAGAGTTCCCTCCGTACCCCAAAACTATCAAGATTTCAACATTAGCCCCATGGAGTGTGTGTGTGTGTGTGTGTGTGTGTGTGTGTGTGTGTGTGTGTGTTGTGGTGTGTGTGTGTGTGTGTGTGTGTGTCTGTATGGGGGGGGGGGGGGAACACCTTGCCTGCCCCTCACAATCACCTGGCTGCCCCCCCCCCCACACACACACACACACTCAAAATTATTGTATAACGACATCCTGAATAGAACAGCGGCTGTCACAGATCACAGCGGCTGTCACAGGCCACAGCAGATGTCACAGGTCACAGCAGATGTCACAGGTCACGGCAGATGTCACAGGTCACATCGGCTGTCACAGGTCACATCAGATGTCACAGGTCACAGCAGATGTCACAGGTCACACAGGAGAACAGCGGCTGTCACAGACTTGCTGCGGCCAGGCGACCATGCCGGCCTGGTGGTGACTGGGAGGCTGGCGGCGGCCGGGGTCACACTCGGCGCACATGTGAGGGCACAATGGCGCCACTCACAGGTGTTGTGCCGGCTGTGGGTGAGGCGGCGGTGGCGCACACCTGGCTCCATGGTCAGTCAGCCAGCTGGGCCGGGCCGGGCCGATGACTCAGGCGGGGCCACGCGGCAGCGGCAGCGGCGGCCCGCCGACTGCTGACACACTGTCATCGAGCTGCCCGCCCGAACTGGAGGCGCAGCAGTCCGCTTCTTCACCGATGTACGCAGGCCAATGGGATCCACCCTGGCTGTGTTCGGTCATAATGCAACCAGCCTGACTTATGTTGGACTTTAGTAGGAAATTACAGAGAAAAGCGATGTCTTCTGTGATATGTCAACTACAGGGAAATATAGGTACATACATACAAGGCGACATATCGTTCAGCCCCTTGCTGGCAGTAGCTGGAGAGTGCGTCGGTGTCCAGCTTGTGGAAGCAGCTGACGGCCTGTAGGATCGTGTTGATCCGAACGGTTGATCAGATGCTGTTCGACTCCGGTGCAGGCTGCGAAGCAGACTTGTCAATGATTCATATTTGTCATGAAGCGATTCACAGTGATTCACGGACCATAATGAACTATTCAATGATGATTCAATCACCCAACATTAACGCTGGTGAGTCGATTCCCAGTGACTCATAGCTAATATGAGTGGCTCATGAATTATTCATTCACAACGACTCATGAATGATTCATTCACAACGACTCGCAATGTGTATGCGAATCGCTGAATCAACGCATACTTAATTAATATTAACTAAATCATAATACAAATAATAATACAGTTTATTTCATATATATAGAGAGAGAGAGAGAGAGAGAGAGAGAGAGAGAGAGAGAGAGAGAGAGAGAGAGAGAGAGAGAGAGAGAGAGAGAGAGAGAGAGAGAGAGAGAGAGGGAGAGAGAGAGAGAGAGAGAGAGAGAGAGAGAGAGAGAGAGAGAGAGAGAGAGAGAGAGAGAGAGAGAGAGAGAGAGAGAGAGAGAGGA
>JAXIVJ010009934.1:0-49159 GCA_036785665.1 Chirona hameri
CTCAAGGTAAACCACAACTATCACCTGGAAACACCTGTGCATATGCTCCTGAACAACAAACACTATGAAACTGCACAAGTTACACAGATCAATACTACGGACGCCAGTTGCGCCTGACATGACCATGAGAAACAGGTCAAAGGTCACGGGTCATGGGACCTTCAGCTTAAAATTTCAGAATATGTGTCAAATTTTTCACAAGTAGGGTACTGAAAGTTGCATCGCAATCGGTTGATATTTACGCGAGTTATTCCCGAGAAAAAAAACGAGGGGGTGGCATCATGCAGCCCCCTGCACTGGCGAGGGTTAAGGCTATCAAAAACCTGATCCGATACAGCAAAACTGATGTCATATTCGTGTTTAGCGTCTCATATAATCCCCGTGATCAGGTGGTTTGAGGTCGAAACCGTGAATTAACTTTATTTTTGTTGACGAACCATTTCTTCCAAAACATGGTTCTAAAAATAAAAAGTTCAGTGTCATCACAAAACAAAGTGTATTGCTCATTTTGGTGGTTTTGAGACCTGCGCTATCATAAAATATGGTTCGCTTCACGGGAACAAAATCACTTTTACACGGTGTAACTGACCTCTGATATTGGTTAGGACATATGGATACATTATTCATAGCAATGCCAAGACACACTGATAAACTTACTTAGAACCCGGTGCGTCGGATTCGGCCGGCTAATTGATCCTGCAGCCGTATTCTGTGTGAGGGTGACTCAGACTCACGGCGAGTACATGTTAATTGATCCTGCAGCCGTATTCTGTGTGAGGGTGACTCAGACTCACGGCGAGTACATGTTAATTGATCCTGCAGCCGTATTCTGTGTGAGGGTGACTCAGACTCACGGCGAGTACATGTTAATTGATCCTGCAGCCATATTCTGTGTGAGGGTGACTCAGACTCACGGCGAGTACATGTTAATTGATCCTGCAGCCATATTCTGTGTGAGGCTGACTCAGACTCACGGCGAGTACATGTTAATTGATCCTGCAGCCGTATTATGTGTGAGGGTGGCTCAGACTCACGGCGAGTACATGTTAATTGATCCTGCAGCCGTATTCTGTGTGAGGGTGGCTCAGACTCACGGCGAGTATATGTGAATTGATCCTGCAGCCGTATTCGGTGTGAGGGTGACTCAGACTCACGGCGAGTACATGTCTGCTTACCGTGACCTGTCGAATGCCAGGGTGACCGCTGCGGAAGGCGTAAACAGAAGATCGAACTTCGAACCATGATCGCAGACAGCCGACGCGACACTCGACACTGACCGGTAACGCTGACACTGACCGGTAACGCTCTGACACTGCAGGGTTGTCGAGGACTTTTGGAACACGTCCAAGGACGCATTCGGAGGACATGGAGCGCTGGAAATAGTAGACAAGCACTGGTACGTCCAGCGCTCGTCCGGTAGGCGACAAACCGTCACACAATCTCGCTTCTGTCGCCAGTAGCCGAGCTGGTCGGTCAGGATCACAGGACAAGATCACACGCCGTGCCTGCACGCTCCGCCTCCCTCGCGGCGTTCGTGCTACGCGCACCATTGTCGCGGAATGTAACAACTTCAGTAAACTGACGGACTTTCTCGGAAAGACTTTCTCGGACTGGATGTCATTCGCAAAAAAAAATCTGGAATAACTTTGATATTTTGTTTATGTTACGATAATTCATCAATATAAAGTTTGTGATTATCAGTTGAGCCACATGAACGGAAATCTATCTCAGCCAGCCAACTCACAATTTGATCATGCCAGCATGTAAAAGAGAGATTACTGACATATATTTCAATGCAATTGTAAATTCAAAAGAAATAAAGTATTCTCAGTTCGAAAATGTTATGCCTTACACAATCACATATTAGTTCGCTGCTCTCTAACCCACACCTTCAAAGTCGATCGGTGCTCCACCTACTGACACCGCTGGAGCTGCGGGGGTAAATTTGTCTGGTGCTCCTCTGACACCGCTGGAGCTGCGGGGGTAAGTTTGTCCGTGCGGTGCTCCTCTGACACCGCTGGAGCTGCGGGGGTAAGTTTGTCCGTCCGATGCCCCACAGACACCGCTGGAGCTGCGGGGGTAAGTTTATCCGTGCGGTGCTCCTCTGACACCGCTGGAGCTGCGGGGGTAAGTTTGTCTGGTGCTCCACTGACACCGCTGGAGCTGCGGGGGTAAGTTTGTCCGGTGCCCCACTGACACCGCTGGAGCTGCGGGGGTAAGTTTGTCCGATGCCCCACTGACACCGCTGGAGCTGCGGGGGTAAGTTTATCTGTCCGGTGCCCCACTGACACCGCTGGAGCTGCGGGGTAAGTTTGTCCGGTGCCCCACTGACACCGCTGGAGCTGCGGGGGTAAGTTTGTCCGTCCGGTGCCCCACTAACACCGCGGGAGCTGTGGGGGTAAGTTTGTCCGGTGCCCCACTGACACCGCTGGAGCTGCGGGGGTAAGTTTGTCCGGTGCCCCACTGACACCGCTGGAGCTGCGGGGGTAAGTTTGTCCGTGCGGTGCTCCCACTGCCTGAGAATGTGCCCGCTGTCCGTGTGGATTGGAGCTGATACTCGTGCGATGCCCGGACCGCTGTCCGTGTGGATTGGAGCTGATACTCGTGCTGTGGATTGGAGCTGATACTCGTGCGATGCCCAGATTTTTATCCGCTGGGAACTGCGGACTGGATTTTTCATTACCTAATGTGATGTGTAATGGTGTGTGCGGCGGGCGGCTCGGGTGGCGGCGGCGACGGCGGCGACGGCGGCGACGGCGACCCCCGAGTCCGCTCCCCGCGGACCTGCCACGCGCCGTCACCGCCGCCGCCGCGCGATAAAACGCCGCCGCACGGCCGCCCGGCCACTTCGTGTTAACAAACTGGCAATATTCCGGCCGGCATGTTCCGCGCCGGCCACTGACGGCTCCCAGTCCAGTATGGTGGCGCACGGTTATTATATTACGAATGGCGGCGAGATGGGCTTCCAAATGTGGCCGCGAGGAAGTCAGATTTGTGAGGTTGCTTGAGGTTTGTTCTTTCCACTTCTTAGTTTGGGGTTTGTTATGTTTGACATATTAAAATAGGAAGTTACTAGTGCTAACCCGTCCGCTCCGCTGGACGATTAGCTGGCATCTCCGGGATGGAGGTATCCGCACCAATTCAGCACGTGAATTAACTGGGACTGGACTGACTCCACTGAATAAACTGAGCGGTGCCGGATAGACAGACAGATAGACAGACAGATAGACAAACAGATAGACAGCAGATAGACAGACAGACAGACAGAAGCTTATCAAATAGTAATACAGATGTCTACGGAACAATTACATCCAATTACAATTAAGGTACTTGCGCTTGAATTTGTGTTATTTCTTGTTGATTTATTTAGTTGCTTTGGCACATATGTATTATCATGAACTGATGCCATTCTTATTCAAGCAAAAATCGAGGCACGGCTCATTTTTTTTGCCAATTCTGAGCCATCTGTTATCATAAACAAGTCACAGAAAAAAATCGCAGCTACAAAAACAAGACAAAACGATACACAGGCTGCGTTTTCCTTATCATAAACGTTTATCTGCGACAGTTTCTGGCGCATAGGATGCGCTAAGTTCGTACAAAGATTAAAAAAAACGAGCCAAAAATGGGGTTGGGGACAGGTAGTGGGTTTTTACGCATAACAAATAAACGTATTTTTTCCGATTTTTCGATATACCTCTCACACATCTTAGACCGCCTTCTGTCATAAAACTACCTCTTAGCTTCTCGTATTTTGTTACAGTAGCGGATCCAGGGGGGCCGTAGGGGCTGAAGCCCCCTGCCTTAGAAAACGGCGCCCTCGGGCACCGCGGCGCCGAAGGCGCCGCGACGACGTTCTTGCAAAAGATTTGCCGGCGCCGAAGGCGCTGTAGCGTTCGATATATTGATGGACAACATGTTCTCCGACACTTTTTAACCTCCGAGTATGCGTATGTTGCTCCGAATTGTCCTAATGACAGGCCTCACAGTTTGATACTGCATGTATGCCCAAATATGTGCATAACAAAATCTAAAAATTGATTGATCTATTTGTTATCGCTTCTGTAGTTTGCCCAACTGACATGTTGAGAGAAGACGTAAAATGGATGCAACATAAGGTACGGAACGTTTCACGTCAATATCTATAATAGTTTTCAAGATACTAAGCAAATCCGGGAGGAGGCAGATTCTGCCCCCCCCCCCCCCCTCCCCGGGCGCGGGTTAACCCGCGAGTTACTGGGGTATATTTCATAACGTGACTTACTGGGGGGAGGGGGGCTATTTCCCCCCCCCCCCCCGGATCTCCGGAACTACTGGACCGAATGTAAAAATTAAAACGGCATTCGATAGCCCTGGGAAATGTATCGAGGGAAACGTAATAATGTTGACCTCGGGGTCACTGATGACGTCACAGGTCAGGTCAAGTACAAAATGTTTGACCGTGTCAAAAGGTCTCAATGGATGGAATTGTCGCGCAAAATTGCGATATTAAACGCATAAGCTGTCGATAAATCGGTATGATTCGTGTGTCTGACACTTCTAAGTACCTTTCTAAGCTGTTTATGACCTTGGGTCAGGTCAAGGTCATCCGAGGTCACGAGGTCAAACTGCAGATTACGGTCATTAGGCGTTGTAACACATGTTTATGGGTCTGTTTATCGTCTAGAACGCGTAAAATGACCTTAGAACATTGTTTGTTCCATATAAATAGAAGTAAAAAGCAAAAATGGAAATGCGTTTTTTATGCATAGTAATGCTGTGAGAGGTGGTCGATTTTTGTCATTTAAAGGTCATAACTCAGTCATTTTTGAAGATATCGACTTCAAATTTGGTACACACATTCACCGCACACGTCTCAATCACATATATTCTGTTTTTTATAATTCTGATTTTTTCTTTTATTTCAAACATCGTACCTTTGACATCGTTTTTCGCAAACCATTAGTTTGCAACCAAAACCGAAGAACATGACGTCACTCTGACGTGATTCCCGGTTGACCTATCACAACCTCATATTTTTTATTTTTCCAACATGTGTAGAATTGATGTGAGAGAAGGTACTGCAAGTTTAGTGACGATACCGGTATTCGTTTAAGAGTTATTGCAAAATAACGGGAGGGGGGGGGGGCAAAAAATAGCCCCCCCCCCCCAGTTACTCGCGGGTTAAGGAAGAGGCATATTTGACCCGTTTAATTGACATATTGGATTGCCACCCCTCTGGACCATGCCGCCCCTGTTACCGAGGAAATATGCCGCCCTCGGGCCTGAAGCCCCTTGCCTTAGAAAATCCTGGATCCGCCACTGTTTTGTTGTTAAACATTCTTGATTTTGTTTGTGACGTCACGACACTAGTGATTTGTGACGGCGCTTGCGATGCGTGCGCCATTAGTGGAATTGGTGCGTTTAAAGCCATAAAACAACGCAGGTGGATATTGCAGGTTGGGAAAATATGATTGAGACAGAGTTATCAGGATTCCTTTTAGGTAGGCTACTCTCTTCCTGGCCAAGATACGACACTTATGATTAATGATTAATTTTGATGTTGTATTTATGTGAAGTTTCAATTTATTCACACATTAAATAAAAACAACGACACAGATCACAAATATTTCACTTCACCGCATTAACACTTATTGATAACATAACAGAGTTACACTTACATCCGCTGATGTTTAGCGGATAGAAGAGTTAGGTAGGTACGACGTCTCAGCAGCGTTCTGACTTACCAAATACTCGCCGTTGGGCGTCGAATACGAAGGTGTGTGTGGTCTGGAGATGGGGCGTTAGTGGATGCAACTGGGCCCAAATAATAACTATAATGCAAATTAAATCAGTATACGATACTGCCAAATAACCATGAAATTCATACCGGGCGAAATATAACTAGCGACAATGGTTTGTATAATGCTTCTAAGTTAAGTCCGCTCGACACTAGGCGACTTCTTGCTGTAGAAAATGGTTGATAGATATCGTTAGCTTATAATTGCACAAACATACGGCATCGAAAAATTGCCCCTGCGGAACTGAAGTCTAACGCGCTACCAGTCACACCATTGAGATGACCGAAGGCGGTCGGCTTAACTACCATAAGCTAAACACAATTCTTAACCAGCATTTTCATGGTGAAAGCTTTATTGGTAAACGGAAAAACAGACAAAACAGCAAATCAGTAAAGCAATTCAGCTTCCCTCTCTTCCAATATAAATGTTGACTGATCTTTCCAATATACAATATTGGAAACATTCGTCAATCGCGCAACTTGACGCTAAAAATAGGAACGGTTTCTTGCTTTCCACGGCTGGTCGCGACAGGCTTTAGTCGTCAAAGCGTACCTACCTATTTTGCATAGTACCTATTACATCACATCATATCATCATACCTACCTATTTTGCACAAATGTAGATGTTCTCAAATAATATTTATTTTCAAGATAACAAAAAATGATAAATATTTCCTTCAAATAAGATGATTTTTTCTCGAACTGCTGTACTCTGTCAAACTGCTGTCGTCTTCAAGTTAAACAAATGGTTATTGCAGTGATAATACGCACAGAGTACCTACACATACGCACATCTCCATCCTTGATAGCCGGCGTCGTCCCTCTGTTTCTTCAGCAAGTGTTTTCAGTGCAGCCTTATATCAATTTAATATCAGGCTTCGGACTGATGGCAAGTTGCCCGTAGGTGAACGTCACCAGTCTCCGCGCATGGGTCACCGGCGATTCTTTCGTGCTCCGATATTGAAAGAAAGTATTCGTTTAACAATTAATTTTAACGAAATCAAACTTTAAACTTGACTAATCAACAAGTAACAGGAAATCACTCAAGATTGACAGTAGTAGCGAAAATCATGAAATCGCACAGCACAATCCCCCCCCCCCCCCCCCCCTATACAAAGCCGGCGAAGTGATTGTTTGCTTACAAATTTCTCCTCAGAATGTTGCAGACGCAAAAGTATTGTTTTCCGCTAGCCAATCAGCGTCGCGGCTTGAGTACCTCCGCGAGGAGTTTCTCCGATAAAAAAAATATCCGAATATATTATCCGAATATATTCCATACCACAAGTAGTGCTATTGCAGTGATGAAACAGAAAAGTAGGTACCCGTTGTTTTATTACTTGTTAGTTTTATTACAAATTCTTTTGGCAAAACCCTATGCTAAAAATATAAATTGTAGCAGTTCTGTTGATTAAATGACAAAACTGGTAGGTATGACGTCATACCTGACTGGTTTATTTTTTTTCCGTCAGATTTGCAGCTGAGTGGAGAAAAAACATATTTTCAGTCGCTTCTCGTTTTTTGTTTATAATAATGAAAAATGCATCCGGCTGCTTTTCGTTGCTTGATTTTGTTTTTCATTTGCAGCCATGGCTCGACTTCTTTTTATAAGAATGGCCTCTGGTCTACAAATATATTTCGAGGAACACTGAAAACAGTCTTGAAGACGAATATAAATGCAAATAATCCTTTTTGTTTGAGGAATCCGCACAGGAATATAAATTTCATTTAAATATCACAACATGGTTCGAATTACATATTTATATAAATATGAAAAGGATAATAAATATGTATTTGAATGCTGATGATCAGCTTTTAATTTTGCCATGTTTCCAGTCAATATTTCGAAGATAAATGTGTACTTGGACACCCGATGGAGGTGTCAACATGCAGTCCTACAGTATAGCTATATCCTGTGACTATTTACCTCGCACTAGCTCAGTAGAGAGAAAAGAAAAAAAGACATTCAATTGTGAGTAGACTCCACAGCAATCGTGCCGGGGACAGGGGGTGGGCAGGGGGTAGGAAGGAACAGGGGGCTGGGGCCATGCCACCATTCCTGGGTCAGAATGCTTGCTAAAATGTTTTATTTTGTTAAATGAAGAATCACGAGAGAGGAAATGGAACAACAAGACGAGAAAAACATAAGTCTGGATAAAAAATGCATGTGGAGATTGGGGTTCTCTCAAACAAAGTTAAATTGCATGTGGAGATTGGTATTCTCTCAAACAAAGTTCCACTGGCCCAGCATTGCGTGACGTTTCTTCGTCCCTGATTGGAACTTGTCATAACTGCCCTAAGTATATTAAAGTCTGCGAAGTGATGATGACATGACAACTTCGAGTTCGGCTCCTAATTCGACTCTACAGCCCAGGGCCCGATTGGGCCAGAAAATGAAGAGATCATTATCCTCATGTAAACTTCAGATGAACAATAACAACTGAGAATCACAGCAGTTGCCTTTGAAGTCACCATGAAGCCTAACCTAGACATTGTACAATGTACAATAATGGATTGTTAACACGACTATCACACAGATTTCAGCCGCATGAGGCATCACGCTGACTTGATTCCAAGGTGTCTTGCGTGCACTGCATTGGCGTAGACAATGCAGGACCCCGTCCAAACAACCCATTCAAAACATGTGGTATGCTACTTCATTTCACTTGTTAGGTAGCTATTAGCCCTTTTACCATGCCAGCCTGGCATTCAAAGAAGTACTCTAACGTGTCCCAGACGCGCGACCAATGGGACATGATATCCCATTTCGTGTGTCACGTTTACCTAATCGGGTACCAACTCGTTTAAAACGCCGCCAGTCCCAGTGAGTCAGCATAATTGTTTCTTTCGTCAACAACATGGTAGTTTATGCTATCTACATATAGCGCGGACATTTACTCGGGCGCAGCTCGCACTAAATAGCCGAAAGTAAACATAAAAACCGTGTGAGTGTGCGGCGGTATTGGCGCGGCACGTGGCCCACATGCGTTCCCGCTGTCTCGCTTGCGACTGATGGCGCTGATTCAGTCATACATTCGGCGCTTTATGGCGTCACTGGGGCCAATTTTCGCCGCCGGGAAATGCGGCGCTGCCCGCCACAGGGGACGGCCCGGCCGCCGCCGCCAGCAGTGCGTGTGCGTGTGCGTGTGCGTGTGCGTGTGCGTGTGCGTGTGCGTGTGCGTGTGCGTGTGCGTGTGCGTGTGCGTGTGCGTGTGCGTGTGCGTGTGCGTGTGCGTGTGCGAGTGTGAGTGTGTGGCGCCCGCAGAGGACACCGTGTGTGCGTGTGCGAGTGTGCGTGTGTGGTGCCCGCAGAGGACACCGTGTGTGCGTGTGCGAGTGTGAGTGTGTGGCGCCCGCAGAGGACACCGTGTGTGCGTGTGCGTGTGAGTGTGTGGTGCCCGCAGAGGACACCGTGTGTGCGTGTGCGTGTGAGTGTGTGGCGCCCGCAGAGTGTGAGTGTGTGGCGCCCGAAGAGTGTGAGTGTGCGGCGCCCGCAGAGTGTGAGTGTGTGGCGCCCGAAGAGTGTGAGTGTGTGGCGCCCGCAGAGTGTGAGTGTGTGGCGCCCGCAGAGTGTGAGTGTGTGGCGTCCGCAGAGTGTGAGTGTGTGGCGCCCGCAGAGTGTGAGTGTGTGGCGCCCGCAGAGTGTGAGTGTGTGGCGCCCGCAGAGTGTGAGTGTGTGGCGCCCGCAGAGTGTGAGTGTGCGGCGCCCGCAGAGTGTGAGTGTGTGGCGCCCGCAGAGTGTGAGTATGTGGTGCCCGCAGAGTGTGAGTGTGTGGCGCCCGCAGAGTGTGAGTGTGTGGCGCCCGCAGAGGACACCGTACGCGCCTGCCGTCGCTGGTCAGCAGTGAGGAAAATGACAACAGCTTACTGCACGAGTTCAAAATGTTTTCAGACGATTATGTGAGAAACAGCATGCAAAGAAGATATGTCAAATAAATATATTTCGTACATTGTTGAACTTTTAGGACATGAAACCACCCATGTTTGCAATAGTTTAGCCAGTTTTGTTTATTTTTCCGTTTTACCGGTGCCGTATTACCATGTCGACATAACTGTACGGCGGCAGGCCCTGTGTCGCCGACACATTACCCGGCAATCAGCCGTATAATTAGACCACATGAGACCTGTCGGCAGCTGTTGACCCAGCACCTGTGTATGCCGCCGGCTAAACTGTTTGTAGGATAGCGTATGACTAATTGACCCAATGGTGTTGTTTTGTAGCTGGGCCAGTCCGCTATTTGCTTGTTTGTGTTGCGTATTTTTGTCATTACCACATATTATCGCTCGTCCTTACAGGTGGAGTGGTAGGTACAACTGCGATATTTATGGACGGAATTGTGCCAGTGAAAATACCCAGGGAAATATCGCTTAATGGGTGTAACATGCTTCACACGGTGACGGAAAATGTGTAATATTGTATAGCCTTTGAGCTGCCAAACATAAGGTCTTGTTTGTTTAACATTATAACATCATAACTTCTTTCTCATCATATGTCTTGATAAAAAAGAAACTGATGCTAAAATTGTATATACCCATGAACACACGAAGAGATCATCCTTCCTGAAACAAAGTGTTTTTACTTTTTAAGCATTCCTCAAAGAGAAAGAAAAGAGCATTTATCGTCACTCATAGGAGAGGAAAATTTATGGGACAATAGTATTTGACTATCAAATTCAGTCTAGCATTTTCACTAGTAGAAGAATTTCCTCCCACGACAAAACCGAAAGCTGCGCGCTGCAGAATTTTACCCACGATGCATATTCCCTCAATATTGCGACTGTGACTAAATTAGTAAACAGCAACTGTCACAAAAGTGACAATGTGACATTGTGACAGCCTCAACACTGCGAAATGTACTTCATTTCGCTTCCGTTTATATGTTGCCAGTTGTAGTCCTTCCGTGGTGTATGGGAAAACATCTGATTATGAGCGACCCGGCCCGACCTGGCCTGGCCCGTGACGACGCTTTTGAGAAGCTAATATCTATGCAACCGCACGTCCGATTGACAAGCGGGTTTCCTTGCTGAGCAGACCCATCCAACCTAGCCTGTTTGAGACCAATGCCGACTCATGTGGGTGACTACCACTGCACGTGGCGCCTGCCGCGTGAGGGGTGTTGAAAAGTGTTTCCTGGCAAAAACTCCGCAACGGCTGGGCAGATTTTGTGCAAATTTCGTATGTGTTTAGAGATCCCCTCAGCCGCCATTTTCACACAACTCAGGGGTCGGGTGACTGCACGTGCGCACGTGCACACCCCTATTCTATATCTCAGGAACGGCTGACCCGATTATGTTCAAATTTGTTGTGTGGTTAGCAAGGGCGGATCCAGCCGGCCGTTTTGGGGGGCCAAACCGTTTTTTTAGCGGACCTTACCTACCCCCAATTTCGAATTTCTCCCCGGATTTGGGCCACTTTATTTTGCAACCACACGATTTCGATTTTTTTCCCCCATTTTTTTGTAGGTTTTCGACCTTTTGGGATATCGAAAAGGAAAGATGTCAGCTTGCAGTTTGTATTGTTCCGACATAGCCTTACACTGAGAAAAACTATGTCAATTGTCAGCTGTACCCAGGGGCGTCGCCGATAGTTTTTGAGTGGGGGTCGGCTGAAATGACGAGAAAAAAATGTACCCAAATTTGTTATGCGCGTATTTAAGCCTTTGCAACATTTTTAATGTGGATTTGCATGTTATAGTAGGTACTTGTTATTTAGCGCCGCGAAGCGGCTCGATTTTTTTTTTGCTCGGGTTTGCCTGATAAAACCCAGAAACATAGGCATTTTTAGCTTCTTAGCCTTGTAGAGGATAAGAAGCTAAAAATGTTATTCATTCAATTCAGCGTTACGACGAAACGAAGACGATGACGATGGCTTCGTTCTGACGATGGCCACTGATGTGACGCCGCGAAGAGGCGTGAACATTTTAATTTTAGGTCGTGGAAAACGCATTTTTAATATTGGAACCAGACCGTGAGTGGAGCCAAGCCTCAGGTAACCCCTTTTCCTGGTTGCACATCTCGGTATGATGCAAAATGTTGAAATGAAGGTAGTTTTTCATATACATTAATCTCGGATAGTAAATCACGATGGCTGGTGTCAGTCTGCGCTCAATAGTACATATGATAATAATAACTGTAGTCTGTATACATACCTATGTACCGAACTGTAACAAACAACTGGTAACGGTGCAAATGGTTTCAAAGTAGCAAGAGGCAGACCGACATTTCCGCGCATAAATGGTCCCTGTGGATCTGGAGGAGCCTGGGGGAGATGGCTTGGGGAGATAGTCCTGGCCTGGTCCCCACTATTAGCTCTTCGGGCCAACAAGTTGGGCACCGCTGGAACAGCTTCCGGTTGCCGAAGTCCGCGTCTTTGCGTTCGCGTCGCCTTTTTCGGAACTCGGCAGACAAGCTAAACATGTAGCCCGCTTTAAAGATAATATTTTATGAAGAGAGTTGGCCCTGGGGCCAGCAATTACCGCCAAGGAGAGCCTCTGCAAGACACTTAATGGAATTAATTTTCCAAATTTGTATATGTAATTGCGAAACTTGTGTCACGCCGCGCCGAAATTTTTGCAGTTTTTGACTGTGGCTAGCTTGATTTTGACTGCTGCAATTTTGGGATGCCCAGTACCGTTCTAAAAACGCAAATATAGCATGTATTAGATTTCACGTCTTGGGGGGAAACATAGTTTGCCCCCCCCCCCTTAAACAGGCTTGGGGGGGGGGGGGGGGGGGGCATGGCCCCGTCCCCCCCCCCCCTGGATCCGCCCTTGGTGGTTAGGGACCTCTCATCCGCCAGTTTTCCACAAGTCAGGGGTGGGGTGACTGTAGTGCGCGCGTGCACACCCCTATTCTATATCTCAGGAACGGCTGAGCCGATTGTGTTCAAATTTGGTGTGTGGTTTGGGACCTCTCATCCGCCAGTTTTCCACAAGTCAGGGGTGGGTGCCTCTGCACGTGCACGCACGGGCACACCCCTATTCTGTATCTCAGGAACGGCTGAGCCGATTGTGTTCCAATTTGGTGCGTGGTTAGGGACCTCTCAGCCGCCGCCTTTCCACAAGTCAGGGGTGGGGTGGCTTTGCACGTGCGCACGTGCACACCCCTCTTCTATATCTCTGGAACGGCTGTGCCGATTGTGTTCAAATTTGTTGTGTGGTTAGGGACCTCTCAGTCCCCACTTTCCCACAAGTCAAAGGTGGGTGCCTCTGCACGTGCGCACGTGCGCACCCGTTTTTGTATCTAAGAAACTACTTACCCAATCGTGTTGAAATTTCCCATACATTTCCTTCGCGCTCGCTCGTTGAACACCAACTACGGCGCGTTACTGGTTGTAAACAAAGCGTGTTGTCCTCATGAGCCATGACACATAATCCAAACGTGAAGACGGCACGCGAAGTCAGCCACTATTGTGTTGAAGAGCACTAATGCAATCGATTCATGCGGGACAATAATCGGCAGGTCGGTTATTAAATCGGCAGCAGATAAGCTAGCCTGACAGAGCGGGCAGGTCGGTTATTAAATCGGCAGCAGATAAGCTGGCCTGACAGAGCGGGCAGGTCGGTTATTAAATCGGCAGCAGATAAGCTGGCCTGACAGAGCGGGCAGGTCGGTTATTAAATCGGCAGCAGATAAGCTGGCCTGACAGAGCGGGCAGGTCGGTTATTAAATCGGCAGCAGATAAGCTGGCCTGACAGAGCGGGCAGGTCGGTTATTAAATCGGCAGCAGATAAGCTGGCCTGACAGAGCGGGCAGGTCGGTTATTAAATCGGCAGCAGATAAGCTGGCCTGACAGAGCGGGCAGGTCGGTTATTAAATCGGCAGCAGATAAGCTGGCCTGACAGAGCGGGCAGGTCGGTTATTAAATCGGCAGCAGATAAGCTGGCCTGACAGAGCGGGCAGGTCGGTTATTAAATCGGCAGCAGATAAGCTGGCCTGACAGAGCGGGCAGGTCGGTTATTAAATCGGCAGTAGATAAGCTGGCCTGACAGAGCGGGCAGGTCGGTTATTAAATCGGCAGCAGATAAGCTGGCCTGACAGAGCGGGCAGGTCGGTTATTAAATCGGCAGCAGATAAGCTGGCCTGACAGAGCGGGCAGGTCGGTTATTAAATCGGCAGCAGATAAGCTGGCCTGACAGAGCGGGCAGGTCGGTTATTAAATCGGCAGCAGATAAGCTGGCCTGACAGAGCGGGCAGGTCGGTTATTAAATCGGCAGCAGATAAGCTGGCCTGACAGAGCGGGCAGGTCGGTTATTAAATCGGCAGCAGATAAGCTGGCTGGCCTGTGGTCGTCTGTGGCTCTATGCGTCACAACCCTTTGGATCGTGGTGTCACAGCAGCAACGCGTAACCGTGCCAACATCCAGAACACAGCACTCAGGCGCGCACACAGGATTGTCGTAAGGGGGGGGGGGGGGGCACGACCTCAAGACGGCCCCGTCGGACGACGAGGGAGCGCCACCATTACGGGGGCAATTGTGTCAGGCTATTTTTTCGAGTTGACCTAATACCATGCCAGCCTGGCATAGAGGTAATTAAATATCTTCGAATGTATTTGTTTTTATAAATGTATTATTCTGACCCTAGGAACGGATCCACGATTTGTATTGAGAGTAGGGTGGGGGGGGGGGGGGGGGGGGTAAGGGACCCGAGTGGCGCATTTTTCGGCTCCTGACGGGGCCGCCATGGTCATAAGGGGCGGCAAAGTTGTCGTGGAAACATTGCAGTGTCGCGCCAAAATAATTAATTATTGTAACACCAAAACCATTTTGACAGTGCTATGATTTTGCGGCACCCTCCATAGGTTTGGGGGTGACCTTCATGGGTTTGGGGCGCCCTCTTCAGATTCGGGGTACGCCTTACCGCGTTTGAGAGCGCAGTTCCGAGTTTCGAGGACGCCCTTCCTAAGTTCCGAAGTTGGGGATGCTTTTCGGGCATCGGGGCGCCCTCTCCGGAATTTTTGGTGGACGCCCTCAATGGGTTTGAGGGCGCTCGCCTCGGATTTGGGGCACCCTCCTCAGATTCGTGGTGCACCGCATCGCGTTTGAGGGCGCACTGCCGGGTTTCGAGGGCACACTTCCGAAGTTCCGAAGTTCGGGATGCTTTTCGGGCATCGGGGCGCCCTCTCCGGAATTGGGGGTACCCTCAATGGGTTTGGGGGGCGACCTCTATGGGTTTGAGGGCGCCCTCCTCGGATTTGGGACGCCCTCCTCAGATTGGGGGTGCACTTCTGGGTTCTGTCGGCGCATCAATAGGCGCCTTCTCGACGAAAATAACCATATCCTTCGGTCCATTAAACGTTATTTTCCATAGGGGCGCCTTCAGTGCCTCTGAACATTTATGTGAGCGGCTACTGCTTACCAGTTGGGGCGCCTTCCATTTAAGAAAAGTAAGAGGGCATTGTGTGCATGTCTAGTGTATGATAAGGCTGATGTTTGAAAGCATCAGATGTCTCCTGAGGCGAGTAATGTGTCACTCCTGGTGCGCCTGCGCCTTTGGCGCAGGGGCGACAATTTCTATTGAGGGGGATGCCAGCCCCGTTGCCTCCTGGATCCACCACCTGTATTCGGCGCTTCGCTAGCTCCTAGTTCGCGAGTCAATTTTGTTATAAGTACACCCATATATGACCAACTGACATTTGGTGACATTGGTGACATCAATATTGACCTGACAAGGATCACGTTCGGTATCTGGAAAATGGAAAGTCATCCCCGATATTTTTTCGTCGCGGGCGAGAATCGTGGAAAATGCCCGGAGCAGGGTCGCTTGGATATTATCCCTTCGTCGTAGTCAGCTGACTGCCGCTGCGTTCACCGGCGTCCATTTGCTGTCTTTTAATTTGAGTTTTTGTGCATGTTGTGTTCTCAAAGTAATTCCTGTTGCTTTTATTGTCGACTAATACCAATTTCACGCAATAGTTGAGTTAAATACGTGTTTTACAGCTCACTCAAAAAACAAACATGGATACCTAATATTCTTGCAGATACCGAACGCTCTGCGGAGCGATAATTTTCCAATTGAAAATTCTCCCCGACAGAGTAGATGCCAAACGCGCGAAGGGAAAATTATCCGCGATAATTATCCAGCGGAGAATATCCAAATATTTGTTTCCTTCCAGATACCAAACGCACGCTTGAATGGATTCAAGGATGCACATTGGCGCATTACGTCACGGGCCGCAGACTGTCGTGGTATGCTGAGATGAAAATACAGAATACAAGCTCACTTTTCATTTGTTAAAAATTCATCCGAATTTTCTTCTGATAAAAAATACAACCAGATAGGGGCCACACAGGGGGCCTTAGAAGGCCCCGCATTTCATAGGAGAGGGAGGACGTGGGCCAGCGTGTCCCCCTTGTGTGCGCTTTTGGTATGAGGCACACTTCGTGTCTTATTTTTTGTAATATATATATTAATATTTTATATCCTTAGAGCTTCGACTCGTTACACATTTTCGCAATAACTTCGCTGTCTATGTTTTCGCGGTGGACCCCTTCGGATGAAAAATGAAAACTTTCACTTTCCATTTGTAAAAAATACGTCCAGATTTGTGTTCTTTTTATGGAAAAAATACAACCGGACAGGAGCCACACCGCGGGGGGGGGGGGTCTGTAAGGGGGCCCCACCGCAGGGGGCCCCTTACGAAATGCGGGGCCTCATAGGGGCCCGCATTTCGTAAGGGGGCACGGGCCAGTGTGCTCCCCCTTGTGTGCGTCTCTGGGCCTTTCGGATGAAAATATATAATTTAAAACTTTGACTTCATTTCTTTTAAAAAATCGGGATTTTTCTTTAAAACCCCAAAAAAAGGGCCGCATGGGGCCCAGATGGGGCCCCACGGGCCGCCTCAGAGAGGTCCCGTGGGACCGCCTAGGAGGGGTCCCACGGGGAAGCCTCAGAGGGGCCCCGCATTTCGTAGGGGGGACAGACCCGTGTGCCCCCCCCCCCTTTGTGAGCGCCTCTGAGAGCACTCCTCCATTTCTCCGCAGCTTTTTATTTAATTGGAACACAGCATAACGATTTGAACACTAGTTCCTATTCACTTTGTTGATCATCTTTGCTGCAAGCATTAAGCTGTGTCCTGTGGAATAATGTTCATTTTCCTGAAATGTTGTTTCAGTGAAATTAGTGAAAATATGCTTTCTCACAGTACATTATCACGCCAAAGTAAGCGCATTCAAACATATATTTTGTGACGCTTAACATTATTAGTCCCTATAATGGCATAATAATAGCCAAACAGACATGCATTCTCAATTGTAATGTCATTGCTCAGGGGCGTCGCTACCGGGGGTCGGGTACCCCGGACCCCCCCCCCCCCCCCCTGCCATTGCTCAGGGGCGTCGCTACCGGGGGGGTCGGGTACCCCGGACCCCCCCCCCCCCCTGCCATTGCTCAGGGGCGTCGCTACCGGGGGGTCGGGTACCCCGGACCCCCCCCCCCCACACACACACACTCACACACTTTTAAGCGGGCGCCGAAGGCACACCCTCAAAAGTGGGTATATTCTGGGTTTGTGAGTGCGCCGGTGGAGCCCCTAAAAAAACTCACAAAAAAATGAAACCAAGGGAAAACTAAAAAAGACTATACAAAATCCCAGCCGGTATATGTGTGCGCCCCTATGACAGTGAGGGCCCAAGCCAGTGGCGTACCGAGTATACGGTCATTCAGAGCATGACCAGGTCCCTTGGACCCGAGGCGCCCATGCAAAGCTGGCGCCCCTCCGAACAGTGGCGGCGCCCCTCCGGCCAGTGACGGCGCCCCTCAGATCAGTGACGGCACCCCTCGGATCAGTGACGGCGCCCCTCCGGCTGGTGACGGCGCCCCTTCGGCTAGTGATGGCACCCCACAAAATGTTAAAGGTACGACGAGCATGTGTGGAAGGAGAGCCCCCCCCCCCCCCTCCTGCAAAATTTTAGCCAATATTGGTGGCGCCCCTGTCGATCGGGTGGTGCCCCTCAAGGCAATGACCTGGTCCTTCGTAAATTTCTGCGCACGCCATTGGCCCAAGCTCATATGCTGAGTCAAAATGTAGCGTCTCCCAAAATGTGGCGCCCCCTTTATTACAGTTGTGATGGCGACAAGATGCCTTTCGAGGGCGGCAAGATGTCTTCCGAGGGCGACATGGTGCCTTCTAAGGGCGGCATAATACGCTCTAAAGGCGGCAGAATGCCTTCCGAGGGCGGCAAGACGTTTTCTGATGGCGGCAAGACGTCTTCTGATGGCGGCAAAATGCCTTCCGAGGGCGGCATAATGCCTACCAAGGGCGGCATAATGCGTTCTGAGGGCGGCAAAATGCCTTCCGAGGGCGTCGGCATGATGCCTTCCAAGGACGGTATAATGCGCTCTGAGTGCGGACAAATGCCTTCTGAGGGCGGCAAGATATCTTCCGGGGGCGGCATGGTACCTTCAAAGGGCGACATAATGCACTCTGAGGGCGGCAGAATACCTTCGAGGGCGGAAAGACGTCTTCTGAGGGCGGCAAAATGCTTTCCGAGAGCAGAAAGATATCTTCCCAGGGCGGCATGATGCCTTCCGAGGGCGGCATAATGCGTTGTGACTGTGCAGTCGGCGCCCCTGCATGCCTCGCGGGGGGCGCCCCTGCGAGTGCAGGCGGGGCATTCCACGACAAATCGGCACAGGGGTAACACCCTACATCTCAGATTTTGATGAAACTTTGTGCAGGAGGTAATTGGGGGCCCAGGACACGACTGTGTAATTGTCAGCGCACTCCGACCAACGGCTATAGAGAGACAAACTCAATTGTTTTCTTCACCAGGCCAGACATATTCATTTGTTTAGACCAACTTTAAAAAAAAACTATGTATCATTCTACTCCGCTTGAGCGGAAGGACATTTTGGTAATTTGTATGCATTTGTTCGTGCAACTTGAGGTTGTTATTTTACTTGGCCTTGGGTGACCTTGCGTGACCTTGACAAAAGGGGATTTTTTCTCTTTTTTTCTCTCTTTTTTTTAATTGACCTCAGTGTGTCATCTGGTAGTGTGGAACAAATGACGGATAAGTGTTTTCTATAAATGTCATTTTTCCGTCCAAGCAATAGTCCTCGCCCTGGTTGGGGAGTCATTTCGACCCCCTCTTAGGTTTTTCGCGAATAGCGAGAAAACGGCGACGTGTAGTTCTGCCAAATATGGCACAGCTATTTGGGCATCAATTACCCACATTTTGTGAAAGTTTTAATTTCAGGTCATCAGCTCAGGTCACCAGGTCACGCCAAGTGACCTTACCTCCAAAACTGTTTGTGGTCGTGCCAAAGCCACAGTGTTTGTCTGAGAGCTTTGCAACTTGCAGGGTTTCATCAGGTCATAAGTACCTACAATTCAGTGGTCTCAGATTTGTTTGTATCAGTGACCTAAGGTCATGTCAATTTCGTGACCTCCCCAGTATAAGTCAGCGGGAAATATACAAATGCTTCCTATTCTGAGAATATGCATTGGATCAAGCCAATTCTTCCAGAATCATGTTATTTTAGCTCAATGTTGATGACCCAGATGCAATTGTCTCTATGACCTCTGCAAGGTCAGCTGATGTCATTTCAGGTCACCAACACTTTTTTGCCAATAACTATTGGCAATACATATATAGACGTGCAAATGACACCACTGTGTTTGTCTTGTCGAGTCCTTTTGACCTTTAATGATCTCCGGTGACCTCAATATTGAGCTGAGCCAAATCCCGGTGTGCCTCTGAAACAACTTCGCCCTGGTAGGGGGGGGGGTCAAAATGCCCCCCTCCCCCCTCTAACTCGAAAGCTAAAAGGGTTATAAAGACACGAAAAAAAAACGTTTAAAAGCTCTTGGCAAAGCCATTCGAGGTTACTTCGGGTATGATTTGGCTCAGCTCAATATTGAGGTCACCAGAGGTCATCAAAAGTCAAATTTTCCAAGTATAGGACTTCGCTTCAGAAACCCCCAAATATCTCGGGAACTATGATAGCTAGGAATACACGGAAAAGCAACCGAAAGCTTATAAAGGAAAAATCGTCGTAGGTGTCCACAAGTTTAAGCTCAGGTCAATAGTTTAGGCCCCAGAGGTCAATGAATGTCACGAGGGCATGTTTTCCCAAAAAGGTTTTAATAAATATTTGTGTTTATTGGTTAGACATATAGCGGTAATTTTAACACCAACGTTTTTACCTGGACAAGGCGCTTCGAAACATATTAATGGTACCCTGGTTAGGTCAACTTCAAAAATTTGACCTCAGTTCAAGGTCACAAAGTGCTGGTGACCCGAGAGGACTTCAGCTGACCTTGCAGAGGTCACAGCAACAATTACAGCTGGTTCATCAATAATGAGCTAAGATAACATGATTCTGAAAGAATTGGCCTGATCGAAAGCATATTCTCTGAATAGGCAGCATTTGTATATTTCCAATTGACTTAAAATGGGGAGGCCACGAAATTGACCAGATCCTTAGGTTACTGATACAACAAAATCAGATATGAATTAATTGTAGGTACTTGTGACCTTATGAAATCCTGCAAGTTTCGAAGCTTTCGGACAAACACTGTGGCTTTGGCACGACCACAAACATTTTTGGAGGTAAGGTCACTTGACGTAATCTGGTGACCTGACTTGTGATGACCTGAAGTTAAAACTTTCACAAAATGTGGGTAATTGATGCCCAAATAGCTGTGCTTTATTTTGCGCTCTGCACGCCGCCGTTTTTTTCTCTATTCGCGAAAAACCGAAGAAGGGGGCAAAATGACTCCCCCAACCAGGGCGAGGGCGAGGGCGAGGGCGAGGGCGAGGGCGAGGGCGAGGTGCTTGGACGGAAAATAATGGCATTTATAGAAAATGCCTATCCGCCATTTTTTGCGCACTATCAGATGACACCCTGAGACCAACTTTGAAAAGGAAAGCAATCAAAAAATAATTGCCCTTTTGTCAAGGTCACGCAGGGTCACTGCTGAAGGTCAAGTAAAATAACATCCTGAAGTTGCACGAAAACAAAATACCGGAATGTTCTTCGGCTCAAGCGGAGTCGAATGATATATAGGTTTGTTAAATTTAAACAACCCAAATTGGTCTAAAAATATTGAAAAAAATTGAGTTTGTCTGACCTGCAGAAAATGCCGCAATCTATATCTCCATAGATGTTGGTCGGAGTGAGCTGAAAATTGCACAGGAGTGTTCTGGGCCCCTAATTACGCCCTGAACAAAGTTTCATCAAAATATGAGACGTAAGATGTTAATTTGCCACTTCGGTGTGTCGATTTGTCGTGGAATGCCCCAGGTGTCGCCCCTCGAGTCGTGAGTGCCGGCGGCATCCATTTGGATCGGAAATGAGGCCCCTTTTGGACTGGAGATGACGACCCCAACAGCCGTGTGCTCCCCCTCCCGAAATATGTTTTCTAGTTGTGCGCCTGGGCCGATCCCTTTGATTATTCACCACTGTACCCGTCATGATGCGCCGAAGCGTTGGGTACCACTTTATTGTCTGTGCGATTCACCGTTTGCAAGTTACTGGCTGATATTTTCTTTCCTTCCTTGATAAACTTTCCTGTAATTCTTGTCTTCATTGTGAAATATGTTTACGGCAGCGCAGTTGCTATAGCAGAAGACCGACATAAACCGCGAGGTTTTGTTTTACGACGCGTGATTTTGAGTTCAGATCTCACAGGCAGTCATGAATATGTCCAATGGTAATGTGCAATGTGCAATCCTTGCATAAGCGTGCGGCTGTGCGGGTGTATGTTTGTAGTTGTCAAAGCTGTATTTTTCTATTGAAAACCAATACAAAATTGAATTGCCCGCTTCGTAACGTCGACATTTATATTCAATATTTCGTCTTCATTCGTCGATATCTGTTATATTCATGGCTCACCAACTCACCTCTTTTTATGTGAATGAGGAACCGGAAAATTAAGCATGTGAAATCAGGGGCGGATCCAGGGAGCAAGGGGCCACGGCCCCAAAAAGGTCCTGTACCATGATCTATCCCCCCACACCCAAGAAAAGTTGTCGGACGTACTACATACACACCTACAGTTGCAGATGGATTGACGACGTGCTCAACCCTGCCCCCCCCCCCCCGGTCATCTCTGAGGGCCTGACGGCCTGCTACCCCCCTCCCCCCGCTTAACATTTTGTTTGTATACGCCACTGGATTCGCCCCCCCCCCCTCCAACCCCCCAACCCCCAACCTACGGCTAGATCCGCCCCTGAGTGAAATCCAGCAAGTTCATGGGGTTTGCGCCCCTCTAGGCCGGCCCCCTGGGTATGGCGCCCCCTGGCAGTGGAACCCCTCACACACACACACACACACACACACACACACACACACACACACACACACACACACACACACACACACACACACACACACACACACACACACACACACACACACACACACACTTTTTAGAAGGTAGCGACGCCTCTGCGGCTTTGCTCACGGCTTGCGTTGGCAATGCAACATGGTCAGCATGCCAATGTTTTGGTGTGAGAGTATTAGCCGTTTTCACGATGGTTCTTGTATTGCGTTGGTACCATCCGTAAAGTACCACATTCCTGAGGGACCTAATCTAGTTTATTTATGATATTTTCTGGTACCTTTTTATAAATAACATAGCGTTTCATGTTTTTTCGGGTCAATTGTATTTTACGATATATTTTTAGGGAAAATAGATCGGACAGAAATCAGCAAACTTATTATATTAATACATTTGTTGTCGATTTGGGGAAATGGCATATATCAGCTAGCTAGTCGCTAAACATCTGGCAACTTCAAATGCAGACATGAATGGCGCGGCCGAGACTTTGCAGCACACACGCGAATACCAGGAGTGTGACATAAGACTGGTGCACTGGTTACGCTTTGTCATCAGAAAAGGACGATAACTGGCGCCGACAGTAGAGCGCTATCAGGGTTCATGCCAAGGCTTCAACACACGTCACACATGGCCCATCACGGTCCACTGGCGCTCACCCGCCCGCTGGCACTAATTGACCTGGGTCACGTGATAGCTGCGGTCGCGACAGGCTGCGGGTCACGTGATAGCCGCGGGCGCGACATAAGGTGGGTCACGTGATAGCCGTGGTCGCGACATAAGGTAGGTCACGTGATAGCCGCAGGGGTGCGACAGAAGGTGGGTCACGTGATAGCCGCAGGCGCGACAGAAGGGGGGTCACATGATAGCCGCGGGCGCAACATAAGGTGGGTCACGTGATAGCCGCGGGCGCGACATCAGGTAGGTCACGTGATAGCCGCAGTGGTGCGACAGAAGGTGGGTCACGTGATAGCCGCGGGCGCGACATAAGGGGAGTCACGTGATAGCCGCAGGGGTGCAACAGAAGGTGGGTCACGTGATAGCCGCAGGGGTGCGACAGAATACACCATGTCCCGTTCCAAGCACGTCGTGCCGAAAGTGAGACCCAGCTCCGGCTCTGTGGCGCGGAATACTGCAGCTCCAGTCGGTCTGCAGGCAGCAGGCTCTGTGGCGCGTAATACTGCAGCTCCAGTCGGTCTTCAGGCAGCAGCGTGGCCGCGGGGTCTGCGTAGCGGTGTTGCGTGCCTCCGGCTATTACTTTGGACGCTGTACCTGTAATTGAGACAGATGTAACGTTCGCTCTGCACGAGCCGCTCCGGATTGTCCGCTCCAATAATTCGCTGTTCATCCACTCTCCCCTCCGCACCCCCCCCCCCCCCCCTCTGACCGGCTGACTTCTTCCCGGAATATATCCGCCAGTGTAATGAACTGTTCACATATTGGCTGCTCAAATAATTGTTCAGCAGATATTGGAGCTGAAATAGACAAAACGGTTTGTGATGCATTCCATTTCCTCTACATACGCACCCAAAATTATAAGCTGAAGCAGCATGAATGAAGTACACCGAATATAATTTAAAGTATTATGATTAGGGGAGTGACGCCTTCATTAAATACCCAGGGATCCTCATGGCCAATTATGCGTGCGGTATAGTGCTTACATTGAAAGAACAGTGTAGAGTTATAGATGTGATTGTGTCGTATGTATATCGGATAGAAAGCAGGATAGTATGATTTGTGGTGATAGTGTATGAGCTTCAGCTTCAGAGAGTGTAGGGTATGAACTTCAGTTATGATTGCGTTTGCTTATGAATGCACATACATTAGGGGGGAGGGGGAATGTGATGTGTTGTACAAGTGCCTATATTAGAAAGGTGTGCTTATTGCGTCTGTTTGCGTATGATTGTGACTTTACCTAGATGTATGATTAGCTAAGGAGTGAAAAATCGCCGACCCGTAGAGGAGGTAGTTGCGAAAAATGCGATCACGAGAATTACCTGAAAATGTTTCAAACTCGGCGACGAATTCGATGTACATATTTTGTATCATTGTCATTCATGTAAACGTTGTATTCACTCATATGTAATTTTGACAAAAGCCTGTGGCCGAAATATCAATATAGTCTATCAGTAATTTAACGTTTTTATACATCGAGGTTAAGGTCATCAACCCTAATGGTTTTAATCATAAGAATATAATTGTTTAGTATTTACTGCTCACACGTCAGTTCCCACTTCAGCAGAACCACGCATTGAAGCTTCTTGCGTTCTGCTGCTCGCCACTGCACATCTCCTAACTGAGCAATAGCTAGTGCACAGCTGTGGAGTCGAATGGTTCCATCCACTCTGAGTCCAACTCAGCCTCGGGATAAACAAATATTTGGTCCGATTCCGACCATGCTCAAAGTTTCTGGCTTTGACTGCCTACTGTCTATGACTCCACAGCGGTGAGCAGCTTAGTGTCCCGACAGTGGGAGCGGTGAGCAGCTTAGTGTCCCGGTACACGGCAGTGGGAGCGGTGAATAGCTTAGTGTCCCGGTACACGGCAGTGGGAGCGATGAGCAGCTTAGTGTCCCGGTACACGGCAGTGGGAGCGGTGAGTAGCTTAGTGTCCCGGTACACGGCAGTGGGAGCGGTGAGCAGCTTAGTGTCCCGGTACACGACAGTGGGAGCGGTGAGCAGCTTAGTGTCCCGGTACACGGCAGTGGGAGCGGTGAGCAGCTTAGTGTCCCGGTACACGGCAGTGGGAGCGGTGAGCAGCTTAGTGTCCCGGTACACGGCAGTGGGAGCGGTGAGCAGCTTAGTGTCCCGGTACACGGCAGTGGGAGCGGTGAGCAGCTTAGTGTCCCGGTACACGGCAGTGGGAGCGGTGAGCAGCTTAGTGTCCCGGTACACGGCAGTGGGAGCGGTGAGCAGCTTAGTGTCCCGGTACACGACAGTGGGAGCGGTGAGCAGCTTAGTGTTCCGCGCGGTACACGGCAGTGGGAGCGGTGAGCAGCTTAGTGGCCCGGTACACGGCAGTGGGAGCGGTGAGCAGCTTAGTGTCCCGCGCGGTACACGACAGTGGGAGCGGTGAGCAGCTTAGTGTCCCGGCAGTGGGAGCGGTGAGCAGCTTAGTGTCCCGCGCGGTACACGACAGTGGGAGCGGTGAGCAGCTTAGTGTCCCGGTACACGGCAGTGGGAGCGGTGAGCAGCTTAGTGTCCCGCGCGGTACACGGCAGTGGGAGCGGTGAGCAGCTTAGTGTCCCGCGCGGTACACGGCAGTGGGAGCGGTGAGCAGCTTAGTGTCCCGCGCGGAACACGGCAGTGGGAGCGGTGAACAGCTTAGTGTCCCGGTACACGGCAGTGGGAGCGGTGAGCAGCTTAGTGTCACGACAGTGGGAGCGGTGAGCAGCTTAGTGTCCCGGTACACGGCAGTGGGAGCGGTGAGCAGCTTAGTGTCCCGGTACACGGCAGTGGGAGCGGTGAGCAGCTTAGTGTCACGACAGTGGGAGCGGTGAGCAGCTTAGTGTCCCGGTACACGGCAGTGGGAGCGGTGAGCAGCTTAGTGTCCCGGTACACGGCAGTGGGAGCGGTGAGCAGCTTAGTGTCACGGCAGTGGGAGCGGTGAGCAGCTTAGTGTCCCGCGCGGTACACGACAGTGGGAGCGGTGAGCAGCTTAGTGTCCCGCGCGGAACACGGCAGCGGGAGCGGTGAACAGCTTAGTGTCCCAAAACACGACAGTGGGAGCGGTGAGCAGCTTAGTGTCACGGCAGTGGGAGCGGTGAGCAGCTTAGTGTCCCGGTACACGGCAGTGGGAGCGGTGAGCAGCTTAGTGTCACGACAGTGGGAGCGGTGAGCAGCTTAGTGTCCCGGTACACGGCAGTGGGAGCGGTGAACAGCTTAGTGTCCCGGTACACGGCAGTGGGAGCGGTGAACAGCTTAGTGTCCCGCGCGGTACACGGCAGTGGGAGCGGTGAGCAGCTTAGTGTCCCGGTACACGGCAGTGGGAGCGGTGAGCAGCTTAGTGTCACGACAGTGGGAGCGGTAGGCAGCTTATTGTCCCGCGCGGTACACGGCAGTGGGAGCGGTGAACAGCTTAGTGTCCCGGTACACGGCAGTGGGAGCGGTGAGCAGCTTAGTGTCCCGCGCGGTACACGGCAGTGGGAGCGGTGAGCAGCTTAGTGTCCCGGTACACGGCAGTGGGAGCGGTGAGCAGCTTAGTGTCCCGCGCGGTACACGGCAGTGGGAGCGGTGAGCAGCTTAGTGTCACGACAGTGGGAGCGGTGAGCAGCTTAGTGTCCCGGTACACGGCAGTGGGAGCGGTGAACAGCTTAGTGTCCCGGTACACGGCAGTGGGAGCGGTGAGCAGCTTAGTGTCCCGGTACACGGCAGTGGGAGCGGTGAACAGCTTAGTGTCCCGGTACACGGCAGTGGGAGCGGTGAGCAGCTTAGTGTCCCGGTACACGGCAGTGGGAGCGGTGAGCAGCTTAGTGTCCCGCGCAGAACACGGCAGTGGGAGCGGTGAGCAGCTTAGTGTCCCGGTACACGGCAGTGGGAGCGGTGAGCAGCTTAGTGTCCCGCGCGGTACACGGCAGTGGGAGCGGTGAGCAGCTTAGTGTCACGACAGTGGGAGCGGTGAGCAGCTTAGTGTCCCGCGCGGTACACGGCAGTGGGAGCGGTGAACAGCTTAGTGTCCCGGTACACGGCAGTGGGAGCGGTGAGCAGCTTAGTGTCCCACGCGGAACACGGCAGTGGGAGCGGTGAACAGCTTAGTGTCCCGGTACACGGCAGTGGGAGCGGTGAGCAGCTTAGTGTCCCGGCAGTGGGAGCGGTGAGCAGCTTAGTGTCCCGCGCGGTACACGACAGTGGGAGCGGTGAGCAGCTTAGTGTCCCGCGCGGTACACGGCAGTGGGAGCGGTGAGCAGCTTAGTGTCCCGGTACACGGCAGTGGGAGCGGTGAGCAGCTTAGTGTCCCGCGCGGTACACGACAGTGGGAGCGGTGAGCAGCTTAGTGTCCCGCGCGGTACACCGCAGTGGGAGCGCTGAGCAGCTTAGTGTCCCGCGCGGTACACGGCAGTGGGAGCGGTAAGCAGCTTAGTGTTCCGCGCGGTACACGGCAGTGGGAGCGGTGAGCAGCTTAGTGTCCCTTGCGGTACACGGCAGTGGGAGCGGTGAGCAGCTTAGTGTCCCGCGCGGTACACGGCAGTGGGAGCGCTGAGCAGCTTAGTATCCCGCGCGGTACACGGCAGTGGGAGCGGTGAGCAGCTTAGTGTCCCGGTACACGGCAGTGGGAGCGGTGAGCAGCTTAGTGTCCCGGTACACGACAGTGGGAGCGGTGAGTAGCTTAGTGTCCCGGTACACGGCAGTGGGAGCGGTGAGCAGCTTAGTGTCCCGCGCGGTACACGGCAGTGGGAGCGGTGAGCAGCTTAGTGTCCCGCGCGGTACACGGCAGTGGGAGCGGTGAGCAGCTTAGTGTCCCGGTACACGACAGTGGGAGCGGTGAGCAGCTTAGTGTCCCGGTACACGGCAGTGGGAGCGGTGAGCAGCTTAGTGTCCCGCGCGGTACACGGCAGTGGGAGCGGTGAGCAGCTTAGTGTCCCGGTACACGACAGTGGGAGCGGTGAACAGCTTAGTGTCCCGGCAGTGGGAGCGGTGAGCAGCTTAGTGTCCCGCGCGGTACACGACAGTGGGAGCGGTGAGTAGCTCAGTGTCCCGGTACACGGCAGTGGGAGCGGTGAGCAGCTTAGTGTCCCGTGCGGTACACGGCAGTGGGAGCGGTGAGCAGCTTAGTGTCCCGGTACACGGCAGTGAGAGCGGTGAGCAGCTTAGTGTCCCGCGCGGTACACGGCAGTGGGAGCGGTGAGCAGCTTAGTGTCCCGGTACACGACAGTGGGAGCGGTGAACAGCTTAGTGTCCCGGCAGTGGGAGCGGTGAGCAGCTTAGTGTCCCGCGCGGTACACGACAGTGGGAGCGGTGAGTAGCTCAGTGTCCCGGTACACGGCAGTGGGAGCGGTGAGCAGCTTAGTGTCCCGCGCGGTACACGGCAGTGGGAGCGGTGAGCAGCTTAGTGTCCCGGTACACGGCAGTGGGAGCGGTGAACAGCTTAGTGTCCCGCGCGGTACACGGCAGTGGGAGCGGTGAGCAGCTTAGTGTCCCGGTACACGGCAGTGGGAGCGGTGAGCAGCTTAGTGTCCCGGTACACGACAGTGGGAGCGGTGAGCAGCTTAGTGTCCCGGCAGTGGGAGCGGTGAGCAGCTTAGTGTCCCGGTACACGGCAGTGGGAGCGGTGAGCAGCTTAGTGTCCCGGTACACGGCAGTGGGAGCGGTGAGCAGCTTAGTGTCCCGGTACACGGCAGTGGGAGCGGTGAGCAGCTTAGTGTCCCGGTACACGGCAGTGGGAGCGGTGAGCAGCTTAGTGTCCCGCGCGGTACACGGCAGTGGGAGCGGTGAGCAGCTTAGTGTCCCGCGCGGTACACGGCAGTGGGAGCGGTGAGCAGCTTAGTGTCCCGCGCGGTACACGGCAGTGGGAGCGGTGAGCAGCTTAGTGTCCCGGTACACGGCAGTGGGAGCGGTGAGCAGCTTTGTGTCCCGGTACACGGCAGTGGGAGCGGTGAGCAGCTTAGTGTCCCGCGCGGTACACGGCAGCGGGAGCGGTGAGCAGCTTAGTGTCCCGGTACACGGCAGTGGGAGCGGTGAACAGCTTAGTGTCCCGGTACACGACAGTGGGAGCGGTGAGTAGCTTAGTGTCCCGGTACACGGCAGTGGGAGCGGTGAGCAGCTTAGTGTCCCGGTACACGGCAGTGGGAGCGGTGAGCAGCTTAGTGTCCCGGTACACGGCAGTGGGAGCGGTGAGCAGCTTAGTGTCCCGGCAGTAGGAGCGGTGAGCAGCTTAGTTTCCCGGTACACGGCAGTGGGAGCAGTGAGCAGCTTAGCGTCACGGCAGTGGGAGCGGTGAGCAGCTTAGTGTCCCGGCAGTGGGAGCGGTGAGCAGCTTAGTGTCCCGGTACACGGCAGTGGGAGCGGTGAGCAGCTTAGTGTCCCGGTACACGGCAGTCGGAGTTGCGTTGGGCTCAGCGCAGGCCCATGTTACTGGGCTGCGCGAGACGGGCGTGCGCTGCACCGTGGTCGGTCTGTCGTGGCTGCACCGCGGCCGGCGCTCGGCGGTTCGCTTAATTTCCCTAATTGAATGGATTTGCGATGCGTCGCCGGCGACCGCCACTGCCATTACAGAAGAAGGAAGACGGATGATGGCCTGCGCAGGCCGTCGACAGACGCGGGGAAGGGGCGTACGGACTCATTCGGCAGGTGGACAATGGAGGACAGACAGGTGGAGGCAGCTGCAGTACTGACGAATACTTGGAAGAACATACGGCATCCTTCCCTTGCCTTTGCTGCTTTCCTATCGGGAAACACCAGACATGGTCTGAGTTTATCAGTGCTAAAGTGATGCTCGGAAAAATGCGAACAAGTGATGCGATATTACAGACCACGAGTCGCACATGAAATGCGATATTACAGACCACGAGTCGCACATGAAATGCGATATTACAGACCACGAATCGCACATGAAATTCGATATTACAGACCACGAGTCGCACATGAAATGCGATATTACAGACCACGAGTCGCACATGAAATGCAATATTGCAGACCACGAGTCGCACATGAAATGCGATATTACAGACCACGAGTGAACATGGAATGCGATATTACAGACCGCGAGTCGCACATGAAATGCGTTAGTATAAAGACTAACGCTCGACTGTCGCAGTCAGAATCCTAAACAAACCCGTCTGGCAGCTCAAACTATACGGCACTGTCGTGCAGCGACATATCTGTGCAGCTCAAACTATACGGCACTGTCGTGCAGCGACATATCTGTGCAGCTCAAACTATACGGCACTGTCGGGTAGCGACATATCTGTGCAGCTCAAACTATACGGCACTGTCGGGTAGCGACATATCTGTGCAGCTCAAACTATACGGCACTGTCGGGTAGCGACATATCTGTGCAGCTCAAACTATACGGCACTGTCGTGTAGCGACATATCTGTGCAGCTCAAACTATACGGCACTGTCGGGTAGCGACATATCTGTGCAGCTCAAACTATACGGCACTGTCGGGTAGCGACATATCTGTGCAGCTCAAACTATACGGCACTGTCGTGCAGCGACATATCTGTGCAGCTCAAACTATACGGCACTGTCGGGTAGCGACATATCTGTGCAGCTCAAACTATACGGCACTGTCGGGTAGCGACATATCTGTGCAGCTCAAACTATACGGCACTGTCGTGTAGCGACATATCTGTGCAGCTCAAACTATACGGCACTGTCGGGTAGCGACATATCTGTGCAGCTCAAACTATACGGCACTGTCGGGTAGCGACATATCTGTGCAGCTCAAACTATACGGCACTGTCGTGCAGCGACATATCTGTGCAGCTCAAACTATACGGCACTGTCGTGTAGCGACATATCTGTGCAGCTCAAACTATACGGCACTGTCGGGTAGCGACATATCTGTGCAGCTCAAACTATACGGCACTGTCGGGTAGCGACATATCTGTCGGTGGTTTATTGGGATCATCTCTCGGGTCTCTTTTCTCTCACGTCGCCGTTTAGCAGCCATGGACCTATCCAACCAGCTGAATAAAGGGATATATAAATCATAGAACAAATTTTTGGCTTAGTGAACTTCTGGTTTCTAAAACCAGAATCTGAAATGACCAATACTGTTAGTGCCAGAAACAGGACGTAGAACCTTCCATGGAGTGAAATCGAAACGTGTATCGTTTCCGACTCCGACTCGGAATAAAGAAATTGACTTCACCGCGCTCTGCCCAAAATCACTGTCTCCAAGCCGCCCAGCTCCAACTTGGAATCCGACTACGCAGCTCTGGATGCTTCACAACCTTTCACTTGGACGTACCGGTGGTTTTAAGGATGGTTTGAGTGCATGGACCATTGTTACAATGCGTGTGGATTGTGGAAGTATTTTAATTCTCTGTTCCAAATACATTTCCTGCTTTGGGGCTTCGTGGTGTTTTGAGTGAACTTCGAAAAGCCTACGGGCATCAGGTCAATTTCACCATCCTACAAAACAACTACGTTTCATTCCACTTTTTATAATTGTAGGGCTGCCTCGAATGCATCTTTATTGGAATGTTGACTGTAAACAAAGATATGGATCATGGAAATCCAACGATTACGAGCATGGAGTAACAGAGTAACAGTAAAGTAGTACTGCACAAATCTCTCTGCGACTGCGTATCGCTGTTGAACACTTGGGAACGGCGTCTGGCTCAACCCGGGTGCATATGTACAGGATAATTAAGTAGACATGCTAAGTCGGCTAGCAGCAGCAAACGCAACTGCCTGCTGTTGAGGATCTGGAGACTCGCCGACAGGGCGTAGGCCCAGGGGCGGCGCCACCAAATTATTGATGTTGGGTGGGTGGGACGGGTCCATTTTTTTATAATCGTAGAAAATCGAGTTCGGATGCAAATATCAAATACAAAACGTCAAAATAACAGAAATGATAGTCTCTTAACAATGGCTGTCTCAGATGTGCAAAATGCTGGCTTTTTGACCCCACAAAATAAACAAACTGATTTGTTCGGGGAAAAAATCCACTAAATCAAAACATTTGAAGATATTAAACAAAAACGGAATGGATATGGGGGAACTATGTATGGACGATACCCAAACCAAATTTCAAATCAATATCTTTATTTTTGACTGACATATAGCTGCCTAAGTATAAGTAACTCATTACGTCATTTTGTTTGCATTAGGTACGTTTTGTTGTCTTATATTGACCAGATACAGACAAATAAATGCCTCCGCTGTATTTCTGAGACCAAACTGGTCTAGAAACATGCATTTTGTATTTATATTAATCAATTTCAAATTTTGACCTTATTACACCTGACCTGAGGGCCATTATATGGGGTCAGGTTGTGAAAATGGCTGCTACTACAGAATTATACGTGTAAAATAACCCATAGAACACGTGTCGCATGGCTTTCGTAGACCTCTTGCCAATAGTGACCTTTTGTGACCTGACCTGACCTTGATCTTTGCTTACAATTTCACTTTTCCTTATGGGGGAGATGCATTATACCTTGATCTTTGCTTACAATTTCACTTTTGCTTATGGGGAGATGTATTATACCTTTGAGAGCACTTTGTGCGATAATAGGGTGAAACACACTGTACACACCGTACACATGTTTTATTGAACACGGCTACTGAATGCCAAGTGATGTTGATGCCTGGCATTTTGCCTGGAATTTTACCTGGTATGATTGAAGAATTAATATTAATGTTTTAGGGCCTCGAAACGCTCAGTATAATTAGTGCTTCATTAACCCGCGCCCCGCTGGGGTGTTCAGCCGAACACACCCCGCTGGGGGGACATATTTTCCCCCATTCTATCTTCTGAACCAATAACCGCAGCGAGACGTGCAAGGAGGCAATCGAAAATTCTCAATGAGACGCATCTAAAGCCTACGCAATTAAAAAAAATAAGGTCACATGTCAGGTCACAGTCAGGCTAAAGGCCAACATTACAGGGCCTATTTTAACCCGCGCCGTGCCGGTGCTCGGCGCCACCTTCGCCGTGCGGGGGGAGGCGTTTCGATGCCCCCTTCTAACTCGGCTCCTATGGGACGTAGACCAAAAAAAAAAACAAGAACACCGTTCGAAAGCTCGTTACAATTGATTTTGAAACTATTTCAGGCACTTGTTTGCGTCATCAGTCACCAGATATATTGATGACCTCTGGTGACCTTTTGAGGTCACCAGAGGTCATCAAGGGTCAGATTTGCAAGTTTTAGGACTTCGCTCCAGATATTCCCAGATAGGACAGGAACTATGATAGCTAGGAACAGACGGAAATAAACAATGGAAAGCTCTTGACAAATGCAATCGACAAAGTGCCCTCAGATTTTAGCTCAGGTGAATAGTTTAGGCTCCAGAGCTCATCACATGTCAAAAAGGTTTTGCAAAATAGTGTTCACAAATATCTTTTTACTTAAAAAGATAGGGCAATAATTTAGACACTATCCTGTTTGCCTCGTCAAGGCACTTTGTATCATATGCATGATGACTAGGTTAGGTCAACTTCAAAATTTGACCTTAGGTCAAGGTCGAGTGGTAACTCAATTAGGGCATGTTGCATATTGAGAGACGTGCTTCGACGAGGCAAAGACATTGGTGCTAGTTTCACTTCTCTATCTTGATTTTGTCGAGAGTTATTGGCAAAAAAAGTGTTGGTGACCTCGGGTGATCTCATCTGACCCTGTAGTGGTAAACTGAGCACAAATTGCATCTAGAACTTCAAGAAAAGCCTATGATAACATGATCCAGAATGAGTTGGGCTGATATAATTCGTATCCTCAAAATAGGAAGCATTTGATTATTTTCCCATTGACTTATAATGGTCACGAAATTGCCCCGACCTTAGGTCACCGATATAAACAATCCGAGATAGATGTATTGTAGGTACCATTACCCTTATGACATCCTGTAAGTACGAAATCGATCGGCCCAGAACTGTGGCTGTGGTGCGACCGGAAGCATTTTTGGAGGTGGGGTCACGTGACCTGGTCTGGTGACCTGACCTGGGATGACCCGATATTTTTTTAACATAATGCGGGCAATTGATGGCCGAACAGCTGTTCCAAAAACGGTGGCGCGCAGCGCCGCCGTTTTTTCGCTATCCTCGAAAAACCTTAGGAGGCCGTCTAAGGCCCCCCCCCCCCCGGCACGGCGCGGGTTAAGGGAAATTCATTAGGGGGTAAGATCCAAACATAGAATACAAAAGAAAATGCGTAAGCATGATTCTGATGGAAAATGCCACTTAACCCGCCATTGGCTGGGGAGGGGGGGGCGTTTTTCGCCCCCTGACGAACTTTCGCAATATCTCAAAAACCAATAGCGCTATCGACGTGAAACTTCGGGTACCATCTCCTACATCAATTGTACGTCTTCTGTGCAAAAATGAAGCAATTTCTTCGAACAAATCGAGATAGCGAATTTAGTGACGTCACTACACACGAGTTTGACGAAAAAATCAGCCAAACTTCAACAGACTGTAAAAATGCAAAATGCCATCAAAAACGTCAAAAGATAGAGGATGGCAAGAGCTACACAATGGCTTCCTCGAAATTATGAGCATTTTGGTTTTTGACCCCAAAAATAAAAATAAAACTCAAAATCAAAGTTTTCAAACATTACAAAAACGGAATAGATGTTGGAGAACCACATGTGTAAAATACCCAAACCAAATTTAAAAGCAATATCTTTATTTTTGACTGGCGTATGGCTCCCTAAGTATGAATAACTCATGACGTCATATTTTGAAATTGCGTTTTTTCTCTTTTAGTCACCAGATACAGACAAATAAATGCCAGCACTGTATTTCCGACACACAATGGGGAGGGGACAAGTAGTGGGGATTTTACGCATAACAAATTCAGCATATTTTTTCCGATTTTTCACTATACTTCTCACACACATATTATACCGCCGCCTTCTGTCCTAAAAGTTCCTCTTAACTTCTCTATTTTTTTTTAGAAAAAAAACTTTCTTTATTTTGTTTGTGACGTCACAACACTTGTAATTTGTGACGGAACTTTTGATTTTCACTATGGTCGTAACGTCACAACTACAAGGACATTAGCTTAATTGTTTTAGATTTTAATCATTTTTTAGTTCATTTCGCATTTTGTTATAATAATAATAATAAAAACTACATTATGCTAAAATTATCCTTGTTTTTATGAACCAAAAAAATTGGTACCATACAAAATTGTCCCCATCCCATTGGTCTAGAAACATGCCTTTTATTTCGATTTTTCAATTTCAAATTTTTGACCTTATGCGACCTGACCGTGCCCTGAGCTTGACATTAACCTTACTTAAATGAGGTCAGATGGTAAAATGACTATCACTATCGAACCCAGCCAATGGAAGGTGTCTGGAAACCCCAGCCAATGCCGGGTTAACCGTTTTCTTTGCCTAACAACTCACGCCATACCATAAGTGTAAACATTGTATTATGTATTGCTACAACGTACTTATTTCTGTACTTGCACCTTTTTCATAACTAAGTCCAATTACAATGGCCAAGGTCATGTTATTTTTACCGCAATACTGTTTCAAATGTCATGCTTTGATTGAATAGGAACTACGGCTTCAATAATCAACGGTGGATCCAGTGAGCCAGTCGAGCCAGAGCCCCCAAAAAGACTGGAAGGGTCCGAAAATTGACCTTCCCTAATTAAAAAAACAGTTATTTTCACAAACCCACGTTTATACTTTAAAAATGACACAAAATAAAATGTTAAGTATTGCTCAACTTACCCCATTATCGTAATTTGATCCAACTCGTGGGGCAGGTTGAGCAAGTTGGCCATGCAGAGCATGGAAATACCGGAGGTTGATTACTCCAATTTCTTAGGTGTATGTAGGTACCAGTGGCGTATTTAAGGGGGGCCATGCCCCCCCCCCCTTGGCGCCGAAGTCACACTCCAGAATATGATGTGTCTATTCGGCACGGACTCCATTTGTGTGTAAATTTCAAGATAACCAGGACAAAGTTTTTTTTACTGATAATTCAAGCGGTTTTATACGTATTATCTATATGGTTCTTGAACAAAATAAGCATTGTCTACCTATATCTCTTTGAATATTACAATGGGAACATCAATATCATACACTAATTTATTATGAATAAGTTGCAACCGGTTTCATCTAACAGATTTAACGCTGAAATAGAAAACAATCCGATATCCCGACTTCCCGACCCGGCTCCGGTCCCGGTAAATGTGTTATTTGGTATCTCCGGAATCGTAGGAACGAGCATCAGCTGGCCTGTATTTCTTTTGGTGTTCGAATGCACCAATCATGGCCAATCATCAGCTGACCCGATTTTTGTCTGATACGCAACCGCGCACCAGTGCCACCAGGGGGCGTCGTCCCGGCATTTCCTATGTGTGGATCGCCCGGCGGTTTAACATTAGGTGTGACGTCACTGGGGAAGCACTCCGAACTTTCAATTATAGCAATCCATTAGCAATCCACAAATCATCCATATATAACCTTCTCATTTGGACATGTGCTATGCCATCAAGCATGCTTTTTCTTTTCTGTCTATTCCTATTTTAAGAGTTTAAGGCTAGAATAAAGCAGATATGCGGGCAGGCTGCCGGGCCTGGTGCGGTGCTGCCAGATGTTGGCCGGGCTTTGTGCGGTGCCAACCAAATTTTGTGCGGTGGCGGTGGTGGTGCCGGTCCCTGCATTTCGTGATTTTTTTTGGGGGGCATCACTAGTTCCGAGCGAACTTACCCCCCCCCCCCCCCCCGGTGGCGACGCCCCTGGTAAGAAAAGACTCAAAACATGAACTGTGCTCCAAAAGCATGTGCCCCCCCCCCCTTGGCTGATTTCTAAATACGCCACTGGTAGGTACATACATCAATACATTGGCATCGCCAGGATTTTTAGGTTGGGGGGGGGAGATCTGTGTGGCAGATGTTAACACGCCCAACAACAGGGGACAGATATCCTCCCCCTCCCCCCCCCCCCCCTTAGGTTTTTCGGAAATACTGGAAAACGACGGCGTTTCGCACCGCCATTTTTCGCACCGCCAACTGTTTGCTTATCAGTTGCCGAAATCCTGTTATTTGTTTTACCACGGGTCTCCTCAGGTCAGGTCACTAGGTCAAGTCTAGTGATCCCACATACAAATATAAGGTCGTGCCGCAGCCAGATTGTTTAACCGATCAGTTGGAAACTTCCAGGATTTAATCAGAGGCCTATTTCACAAAGAAGTTAGTAATTACACATGTTTGCGATTACACACGCAAGAAAACGTTGCAAACCTCACAAAAAGACATTTCACAAACATTCACCACCTCTGAATTTCCGATTGTAAAGAAAATTGTAAACACAAATGTTAGTACAGCAGAAACCTTGAAATCAAGAACGTTTGTATTAAACTTGATGCTAATGACAAATAACTTGATTGTTAACAAATTGATTTAACAAATATTTACATTGCGATTTATTTTTGTATTCAAAATAAAATCAGTTATAGGGAGAATTATATTTTAATTAACATTTAATCGGAATGCAATCTCTGATCATAAAAATGCATCTTGGTAAGCGATTAGAGTAAACAGAATTTGGCCATTGACCGGGTGGCGGAGCATAACAACAGAACTACTCTAAAAAGAAAGATCGTTGAATTTCTCGACCATTTTTTCACCTAACCTAGCCGATTTCCTACGTCGTAAAGGATGAAGGTTCACTGCACATTGCACAAGACATCGTTGACCACTACAATTATATCGCCATGCGGTTTCTCCGCGCTGGAGGCGCCCCTCACAGCGCAATCGGTAAGGTGCACTGTGACTGGACTTCAAAGCTGGAGATCCCTGTTCGAATCTCTCGGGAAATAACTTTTTTTGGCAGTGATGCCTATGTATAACTAAACCATTACCCTAACAACATCGGCAACGTAACAACCTCACCAAGAAAATAACCCGAACAGTCAAACAATGTCAACTATCAATGCAGTTTCTGAAATAGCGTAATTTCTTGAAATTACTTACATTTTTCAATTACTTCAATTAAATTGAAGTAATTAAAAAATGTAAATTGAGATTTACTGCCCTGGGGTTTTGTGAAATCCAAACTACAAACATGTGTACAAATTATTTGTAATAACAAAGAAATTATTTGTAATTACAAACTTTTTTGCTTTGTGAAATTGGCATCAGGTCATAATTACCAACAATTATGCTATTTCGGATGATTTGTATATCGATAACCTAAGGCAAAGTAGATTTTGTGACCTCTCAATTTTAGGTCATTGGGGAAACATGAAAATGCATATAGATCCCCAGGAAATGGCTAAATTTTCCCAGTGTTCACTAGACTCACGAATCTTTTGCAAAATACAAAGATCCACGTGACATTTTTGTCCTGCAACCTCCACGAGGTAAAATCTATTGACCCAGAGGTCATGCGTCCTTTGTCTTCCATAACTTGTTTACCAAACCAGTAAGGCGTCGCAGTTGGCGATGAACGAGCGAACGCGAAGTAAATGTACCTATGGTGAATTTCAATTCGATCGGGCAATTAGTTTCTGAGATGCAGGGACAAAAAAGGGGTGCGCACGTGCGCACGTGCAGAGACCCCTGACTTGTTGGAAAGTGGCGGCTGAGAGATCCATAACCACACACCAAATTTGCACACAATCGGCCAAGCCGTTGCGGAGCCTTTGCGACAAAACACCTTTCTACACCCCTCACGCGGCACGCGCCACGCGCAGTGGTAGTTACTCACGTGAGTCGGCGCTGGTCTCAAACAGGGTAGGGTAGATGGGACTACTCAGCAAAGAAGCCCGCTTGTCAATCGGACGTGCGGTTGCAGAGATATGAACTTATCAAAAGCGTCGCCACGGGTCGGGCCGGCCGGGCCGCTCATATTCAGATTCTTGCCTTATATACTCCACGGAAGGAACATTATTTAAATATCTCCCCTATCCCAGCCATGGCGTCGCCACCCGAGGGGTCAGGGGGCCGGCCCCCTAAAATCCCTCCGGACCCCAAGATTAGCAGGATTTTAATATTAACATTATGGGAGTGGGGGGGGGGGTATGGCAACCACCTGGTTGCCCCGCCCCCCCCCCCCCACCCCCCAACCCCCCCCCCCCCCCCCCCACCCCCACCCCACACCAACCCCAAATTGTGTGGCGACGTTCCTGGTCCAACAATCCCCCGATCTCCCCTATTATGCCGTTAATGAGCAATTGTTTAAGGGTACCTATTGAAATTAACGCTATTTCGGAAATAATTTAAAGATGCTAATTCTGGCTGGGAAATACTCAAACTTAGGAATATCATGGATTTTATCATTTGATTTGTCTGCATTTATCACTAGAGGCCATTCTTATAAATAAATAAAAATCGAGCCGTGGCTCGATTTTGTTTTTAAGAATGGCCTCAGGACCCGGCGTGGGAGATGCTTAGCGTCGAAACAGCGCCTCGGAAATGCAGCAGCAAAGCCAAATAATATGCAGGTATTTTACACACTGCCCAAACATAACAAAATTATAGTCCTGAGGGCTGAGGCCATTCTTATAAATAAAAAATCGAGCCAGCAGCTTGCTTTTTAAAAAAATAAGAATGGCCTCAGGTAAGAATATTGTATTTTAATTTAATACTATCAAGCGAAAAAGGACATAAAATTACTGAAATCAGGGTGGGCAAAATGTCTTGACTGGGAGGAGGGGGAGGGGGGGGGACGGCTCACTAGGGGGGGGGGGTCCCCCGTTAGCATGTTAACATAGGCCCTGGTCGAGGTATTTGAGTTTTGAAGTCATGCTTGTCATCCAAAGCCTTAGATTGCCACTATTATCGGTCAAACACACTGTACACACCTGACACCATCCACATGTTAGATTGAAAACGCATAATTTTCAGCATGGCAGCATGTCCATGGTTTCAGGATCGACATATTTGTAGGTATGCAATGCCACCGAATTTGATTGTGCTTCAACATAGAAAACATTCGCGACACACGAAGGAAATTATATACACGGAGTACATTTTTTCATGCGAAAGGTTGCTGGGATAGGGGGTACTGTATCCCGTTATCTGAAGATAGGGGGACGCGTCCCCCGCGTCCCCCCCCCCCCCCCCCTCCTCGGTGTCGCCGCCCCTGGGCGTAGCTTCTCCAGAAAAGTGTTGGGGCTGAGCTGGGAAAATCGCTTAAAGGGAAATAATGACCTTTTGATTTTGTTAGCAACAATTTCTTAGGCTACCGTTATGGTTTTAAAATTATTTTATTTAAATTTAAGAATTAAATAAAATTATTCCCAAATTCAAAGTTGTAAGTTTGGAATAAATACAAAACAAGTACCTTGAGTACTTCATGAAGGTCATTGACAAATTCGTCCTTCCCTACCATTGTTTACATCGAGTGCGGCATTTTTGGAGGCTCTGTGACGTTTCCGATCAAACTGAGCGCTGCTCGGACACACGCTAGTAGCGCTAGTAGCGCTTTCGTTCTCCATGGCAACCAGGCGTCAGCCAATCAAAAGCCAGAAAGGGAATACGTTCTGGCTTTTCATTGGCTCACGCCTGGTTGCCATGGAGAACGAAAGCGCTACTAGCGCTACTAGCGTGCGTTCGAGCAGCGCTCTGATCCGTGAAGCAATCCGTGAAGCATCCGTGATGCATGACTGACTATCAGTATAAGTCATGAAAAACAACAACATGCAAACTATACCAACTCGAATAAAATAAGGGCGGAATGAATTGAACCCCAGGCGAGCTAGTATTCGCAAAGCACTCGGCACTGCGCCACAATAGCAAAAGGTGAGGGAAATGCATATTGGATACAATATTATTACGTCACAAGTTTCTGAAGTGTCAACTACTATGAAATACAGTGATAAAATACCTTTAATAATGATTAACAAGAAGTATTCAAACTTAAAAACAATAATTTAAATAAGTCTTTAATTAGCTTTCAACTCAAAATCAGATATATTTTGCAATGCTACACAAGAATTGCACCAGTGACGTCATTAACACAGCCTGCTACGGGACTTGGTATACTAATCAGGAACAACTCGCCACAATGGTTAAGTGCGCCGAGAAGCATGACAATGCTTTTGTAAACAAATCGCCGACGCTAAATAGGTCGCCGTCGATGTGCATCGATGAGCTTCCGATTTAATTGCCAGTTTTGTGTTATTGTTTGTTAGTTTTTTGGGGAAAAATTATTATTTTTCATGATAATATAAAGCATAGTGTTATATACAGCTACAGACAAATTATACAATACTCCTAATGTTGAAAACAAATGAATCGATTTTCAAAAATTGAGGGTCGCAACCACTAACTATGTGGTTGATGTGCATCGATGAGCTTCCGATTTTATTGCCACTTTTTCCAATCGCTGTTAGTTTTAGAAAATCGCCGGGCATATAATCACAACAAGCAGAACGCACAATATATTTTCCACTCCATTTCGTAAAAAAACAATACGGGAAAATCCCGCAGTTTGATGACGACCAAAAGTACTTGCAAGTACCGGTCGTTAAAAGTGTGGAACGCTTATCAACTTTAACTTGAAATATCTTTCGGTAGGAAAGCTTTCATGCAAAATGTGATGAATTTACAATATATTTTGGTCTCGTCTGGCGATTTCAAGTCCTAACTCCATTTTTGTGGAAAAAGGTCATTATTTCCCTTTAAAGTACCATCAAAATCCACAAAAATACAGATTTCTCCCCGGATTTGACCCACTTCCTCGTCCAAGTTGGGGGGGGGGCTGAAGCCAAGTGGGGGGGGGGGGACTGAAGCCCCCTCAACTAAATAGGTTCCCACACCCCTGCTCGCCAAGGACCCTAAGCGTTGTGTTGGAGACTTCGAATGGATACCAATTATGACTGAAAATGATTAGACTCCAGCTCAAGCCGGCTGATAATTATTGTGAGATTTTAGATGAAACTTATTTGTAAAATATAAAGATTGAAAGTAACTAGGAGGGAAATCCCCCGCCTTTCCTCTTGTCTTTCGTAAGCATTTGAGATTGAGAGCGAAAATTTGAAGGAATAAATTATTTTTGCTCTTTGTAGGTATTCTTCCTCTTATACTTTTGGTTATTTTCGTACAGAATATTGCAACTAATGTGCCACTGTTCAGATATTTCAACATTCGACTGAGAGTTGACTACAAGTTTGAACCAAATGATCTACGCTATCATCCCACAGAGGGTATCAATAAATATAACCGCCGTCCTGTCCAGTTTGTGTAAGTGTTGGAATTAGTTAGAAATCGTAAAAAGTATGTCCCTTGCAAGATGTATGATTGTCTAAGCGTCTGACATGAAAACATTGTCATCGATTCGATGCTCCTGCTAACCTCAGTGCTCTAAAGCAGCGCATCGATCAGACGATGTCAGTGGCACTTGACTGGTTTACACAGAACCGGCTCAAAATTAATCCAAACAAAACCGATTTACTTTTGGTAAGATCGTCCCGCCGTGTCCTCCATCACCAGTTTTCCGCACGCTTTGGGGACGTAGATATAAAGTCGTCAGACCACGCAAAAAAAATGGCTTATTTTTGGACTCCAACATGACGTGGGAAAAACAAGTTTCTCAAGTAACTCGTCGTTGCTTTAACATTCTAGTAGGACTCTCAAAATTGAGGCATAAAATCCCCCGTGAAACAAAACAACTTCTGGTCAAGTCGCTCGTTTTCCCCCACATACAGTACTGCCTCACTGTATGGGGTAGCTGTAACGTAACGCAAAAGAAAAGAGTCCAAAAGATTATTAACTTTGCCGCGCGCATCATAACTGGTTTCAAAAGAAATCAGCACATTTCACCTGCCCTGAGAGAGCTTGGATGGCTGAAAGTGGACGGTATGATCGCTGAGCGCGACGTGGCAATGCTGTCTAGATTGTTGTGTTCGACTGCGACGCCGCCCGCCCTGACTGCAGGAATACAGAAGCGCTCAGATGTGTCGCTGCGCGCGACCCGCGCCTCAGAGGCAGGAGCACTGCACGCTCCCAGGGTACGAACTGAGGCCGCTAAGCGTGCATTTGCGTACAGATCAGTCATGACTTGGAACAGATTGCCCGCCGACGTCAGAACATCAGAGTCTGTCATTACGATTCGTACCGCTGCTAAGAAATGGCTCTTTGCAAGCGAGGACTGTGACTGAGGTTTTGATGTAAGCTGTAGTTAGTTGCAATTGGATTTTAATCATAGTGTGTTTTTACGATGTATTTTACGATGTATTTTACAATGTATTTTATTTCTCCATTCAACTCATTCTTGTTCATGACGATGACCACTGAAAAGCCATCTGATGGAGGGGTTTAATAAACTGATTGATTGATTGATTGATTGATTAGCTCATCTCTATAGGTGTGCAAATGTGAGATGTCAATCAATTATAACCAAAAATTGTGTCCGAAAATTGTGTGACCAATTTGGAAGTCGGTCAGACAGATGTCCACATTTCGGATACCTACAGTGGGATGTTTACAGACTACGGTAACTTCTTATGTCATGCGTTTTTCACCAAAACTGTAAACACGTCAACCAAATTCTCAGACACAATAAAAAATTACATACGGCATCACCTGTCAAATTTCTTAAAATGTATTTAAATGACACCTTCATTACGATTTATATTAGCAGCTAAATATCGCCATTTGCAATCCAGTTGTCCAGCTGGAATTATGACCACCGAGTCTGTACTGAAGAGCTGGGGGCCCTATCCCGGCCAGTGACGGTGTGGACTCCACCGAGCCTGTACTGGAGAGCTGGGGGCCCTATCCCGGCCAGTGAAGGTGTGGACTCCACCGAGCCTCTACTGGAGAGCTGGGGCCCTATCCAGGCCAGGGAAGGTGTGGAGGTGTGGACTCCACCGAGCCTGTACTGGAGAGCTGGGGCCCTATCCCGGCCAGTGAAGGTGTGGACTCCACCGAGCCTCTACTGGAGAGCTGGGGGCCCTATCCCGACCAGTGAAGGTGTGGAGGTGTTGACTCCACCGAGCCTGTACTGGAGAGCTGGGGCCCTATCCCGGCCAGTGAAGGTGTGGAGGTGTGGACTCCACCGGGCCTTTACTAGAGAGCTGGGGGCCCTATCCAGGCCAGTGAAGGTGTGGAGGTGTGGACTCCACCGAGCCTGTACTGGAGAGCTGGGGGCCCTATCCCGACCAGTGAAGGTGTGGAGGTGTGGACTCCACCGAGCCTGTACTAGAGAGCTGGGGGCCCTATCCAGGCCAGGGAAGGTGTGGAGGTGTGGACTCCACCGAGCCTGTACTGGAGAGCTGGGGGCCCTATCCCGACCAGTGAAGGTGTGGAGGTGTGGACTCCACCGAGCCTGTACTAGAAAGCTGGGGGCCCTATCCAGGCCAGTGAAGGTGTGGAGGTGTGGAATCCACCGAGCCTGTACTGGAGAGCTGGGGCCCTATCCCGACCAGTGAAGGTGTGGAGGTGTGGACTCCACCGAGCCTGTACTAGAGAGCTGGGGGGCCTATCCAGGCCAGGGAAGGTGTGGAGGTGTGGACTCCACCGAGCCTGTACTGGAGAGCTGGGGCCCTATCCCGGCCAGTGAAGGTGAGGACTCCACCGAGCCTGTACTGGAGAGCTGGAGGCCCTATCCCGACCAGTGAAGGTGTGGAGGTGTGGACTCCACCGAGCCTGTACTGGAGAACTGGGGGCCCTATCCCGACCAGTGAAGGTGTGGAGGTGTGGACTCCACCGAGCCTGTACTGGAGAACTGGGGCCCTATCCCGACCAGTGAAGGTGTGGAGGTGTGGACTCCGCCGAGCCTGTACTGGAGAGCTGGGGGCCCTATCCCGACCAGTGAAGGTGTGGAGGTGTGGACTCCACCGAGCCTGTACTAGAAAGCTGGGGGCCCTATCCAGGCCAGTGAAGGTGTGGAGGTGTGGAATACACCGAGCCTGTACTGGAGAGATGGGGCCCTATCCCGACCAGTGAAGGTGTGGAGGTGTGGACTCCACCGAGCCTGTACTAGAGAGCTGGGGGCCCTATCCAGGCCAGGGAAGGTGTGGAGGTGTGGACTCCACCGAGCCTGTACTGGGAGAGCTGGGGCCCTATCCCGGCCAGTGAAGGTGAGGACTCCACCGAGCCTGTACTGGAGAGCTGGAGGCCCTATCCCGACCAGTGAAGGTGTGGAGGTGTGGACTCCACCGAGCCTGTACTGGAGAGCTGGGGGCCCTATCCCGACCAGTGAAGGTGTGGAGGTGTGGACTCCACCGAGCCTGTACTGGAGAACTGGGGCCCTATCCCGACCAGTGAAGGTGTGGAGGTGTGGACTCCACCGAGCCTGTACTGGAGAGCTGGGGGCCCTATCCCGACCAGTGAAGGTGTGGAGGTGTGGACTCCACCGAGCCTGTACTGGAAAGCTGGGGGCCCTATCCCGACCAGTGAAGGTGTGGAGGTGTGGACTCCACCGAGCCGGTACTGGGGAGTTGGGGGCCCTATCCCGGCCAGTGAAGGTGTGGAGGTGTGGATGTGTGGACTGGAATGGACACGGCACCTCTTTGATCACCCCATAAATACAAATGCATCGCTTTGAATGCAATATAAAGCCCTGGGGTGACGTTCCGACTTTAACACCGTGCTCAGGTCTAGATGGGCATCTCGGCTCCACTTTGTTCTCGTGCGTTTATTGCCCCCTGGCGGGCCGCTACCAGGGCTGTATGGTCATTTGGCCACGCTGGCTATGATGGTAGTTAAATTGAACGGTCGATGCGAGCCCGTGCGAGCCGGGCAGCTCTCCTTTCCGCCGGGCATATCTCACTGTCCGCCTCGCGCCCAATTCGCCACCCTCACCAGATTCGCTCTTATACTTCAGGCGGAGCAATCAATTTCAGCAGTTCGTAAAAGTGGAACTGAATTTTCCTTTGCATTCCGCTATTTCAAGACAATGGCTAACTTCAGCTATTTTATTTCGAATTGTAAGCTTATTGGATTTTGAATATCTCTTGCCCTCACCGAAAAAGACATCAGTTATTTACGTTCGATCAACACCTGATGGTGCAATTCAACAGGCTTAGAAAAGCATCCGCCAACAACTAAACGAATACAGATGTAAGGAAGACGAAACCTGACGATATCTCGGGGACAGTGTTATAACTGATCTGCCCATGTTTTCAGTTTGAGTCACTTATCTGATTGTAAGTACTGATCAGTTTGCAGGTATACTAAAATACTAAATACGTTTTGGGGCACGATGTAACAACTCTGCCATATTGTTTTCTCAATGTACTCAACATATATAAGAAGACAGCGTATGTGTAACTCATATGTTTACTTCCTTCCTATCCTTTCCAATATCACAAATCCTTTCGATTTGTCTGCCCTTCGTCAGAATTACAGCGTTCAGGCAGGGCCACGGCTAAGGAATTCTCACTGGCGGGGCAATTCCAGAAGAAGAAAAATGCTGCTATAGGAGTAAGGCGTATGGTTAAGCGTAGGATAGGAATCTATACATAGGTACCTACTGATATATTTTGAGTGTGATAATAGCCGTTTTTCACGAAGGATTCTTGTGCTGAAAAGTTTCCTGAAAGATTCTGAAAGTTTGCAAAAACTACACAACTGTTACATGCGATTTTTGGCTAGAAATGTCCCTCATAATTTTGTAATATGTTGGTAAGAATAAAATATGTTGCCAAATTGCGGTTTGGTGGTAATAAGCAAGACAAGTATTGATAAAATCTTCCTGAAACTTCAAAAACTTTCAGGAATATGTTATCCAATACTTATCTTGCTTATTACCACCAAACCCGCAATTTTTTCAACATGTTTTCATTCTTACCAACGTATAACTAAATTATGAGGGACATTTCGAGCTAAAAATCGCATGTAAAAGTTGTGTAGTTTTTCAAAACATTCCGAATTCTTTCAGAAACTTTTCAGCGCAATAATCCTTCGTGGAAAACGGCTATTGACAAACATAGGAGTAAAATATAAACAAAATAGTAGAATAATACAATAATGAAGCTGAATAAAAATTGTAATTATAAACACGCCCATCATCGAAGGTCCACACCTGCAATGTCGATTTTTGAAAACGATTGGTGGACCGAACAGGAACGGAGCGAAGTAGTCGACCGGCGCCATAGCTTTATCAATACCACTAAATCGGTCAAAAATTAACACATTTCCTGAAGGAAGATCTAAGCAGCTTATACAAGGATACATTGTTTTAAAGCAGTTCTTGAAGGAAATAGTTATCCTTTAATCCTATTCCCTGCGGGCGGCTAGAATTACGTTAACCTGCGGGGAGGGGCAGATTCTGCCCCCCCCCCCCCAGAGATCTCGAGAACCGCTCGGTCTATTTCGATGACGAAAACCCCATTTGATTCGTCATGACAAGATATCTCCTTTTGGACTCCCAAATTTTTGTTTTGTTCAAAAATGGGGGGCCAGGGGGCAAAAATCCGAACATTTTGTGTGTTTTTTTTTAATGGTCGTTGCGGCGATATGGTTCGACCGATTCTCATGCTTCAAACGTTTTTGAGCTGTCAAATGTACTGGTATTTAATATATTAAAAGGACAAAACAAAATAAAAATCATAGGCGTATTCAGGGAATGTAAAATAGGGGGGGGGATTTTCTGGAAATAAATATGTGCTGTTCGTGATTGTTTGGGACGACATGAACGTCACATGTGTGCATTATATGCTGTAATTTGTTAAATGTCATATTGCGCATGAGGCTGATCTCAGTGAAAAAAACATAGGGGACACCATGCGTGTAACGCTTTTATCATCTTACTAATTTGAAGTTGGACCTAATTTGAGGGTGTGAATCGCCTCCCATTTTGTATCCTGAGTGCGCCTCTGCCCCAAAAATGTGTTCAATCCCATTATATATGATCGCATATTGCATTGAAATTGTTTCTGACGCATTTATTGCACTGCAAAACCACGAAGGGTTTGAACCACCGGGAGGGGCAGAATCTGCCCCCGCAGATAATAGGGTTAACCCTCGCCCTATAGGGGGCCGACAGCCCCCCCCCCCCCCCCCCCCTGAGGTTTTTTTTCTTGAATAACGTTTTACACAATCTTGCTGCAATTTTCGGTAGCTGAGTTTACAACAATTATACGTAAGCTGTAAACATTTAATTGAAATTAGTTGAGTAGTTTCAGATATAATTATGTTTTGATGACGTCATGTTGGTGGATAAACGATAAATATTTGAAAAATGGTAGAAAACCGAGTTTTAAAGGAAATTGCAAATGCAATTCAGCAAAAGATACAAAATGGCATTTTCTTTAAAATGGCAATCTCGGAATTTTGACTTATTTTTGACAAGATACGAACAAATAATTACCTCTTCTGTATTTCTGAGTCAAACTGGTCTAGGAAAATGCCTTTTTTATTTACATTGATTAGTTTCTCATTTGTATGTTTTCTGAAGAGCAAAATCGCTGTTTTGGACGTGGTAAATCCGAGGTCATTCACTTGACCTGGAAGTCACCCGTTGACCTGCAACCTAAAAATTACATACTGTTAGATCCCTCCTCATGACAGGCAACATGCTGGTTCTTACAGCATTGCTCTAAGTTGCTTGGTTTAGAAGTTCCCCCCCAACCCCCGTAGGGCGAAGGTGAAAAACTCCGTATGGCGAGTGTTAACCTGGGATTTTGAACTGAGAGCAGAGCCGAATCTGTAGAGCAGATCGAAACATGAGTTGTGGTGAAAGAATCACCTCGCCTACGGAAAGTAATTTCGACACAGGACTAGTGGGCCCCTTTTAGAAGCCTCTGTTTCGGGTCCGCGAAACTTCACAACGGTTGTTTACATTGCAAGCAGCCTGCGTATATATGCCTAAAGTTCGCCAATATTGTGTGCAGTAGCTTCCATATCCAAGCTACCATATACATGACGTCATACATTGTGTCTTGAGGTGTTTAAGGCCATGAAGGAGAAAGAGAAACATGTCCATTTCTCGACGGATATCCATCTATCGGTCCAAACAAATGTCATATTCGTTTTTTCAGCTCAAAATACCCCGTATAGCCAAATTTCAAGATTTTTTTCAAGGTGACCTATTCCCTTTAACACGCGCCCTAGAGGGGGCGAAATCCCCCCCCCCCCCCCTTCATGTTTTCAAGGATAGCGCAAAACGGCGGCGCGCAGCGCCGCCATTTTCTGCACACCTGTTCAGCAATAAACTTCACACATTATGTAAAATTCTTGACCTCAAGTCATCTCAGGTCAGGTCACCAGACTAGGTCACGTGATGACCTCAACTCCAAAACGTTCTACAAACAATGTTACAATGTTACAATGTTAGATCTATGATCCGCTTGTCCCACGGCAAAAATATAAGGTTGGATCTATGGTCCCAGTGGATCCCACGGCAAAAACACAATGTTTGATCTATGATCTGTGGATCCCACGACAAAAAATAAAAGGTTTGTTCCGTGATCCCAGTGGATCCCACGAAATAATTCAAGCATGTGTTTAAGGATACCATTGGATCCCATGTAAAACCACAATGCATTCATGGCTCATGAGGCCAACATTGATTACAAT